>JANHFX010014141.1:0-32215 GCA_027560015.1 Chloroceryle amazona | reverse complement strand
GGCCGGGGGCGGGAGCGGGACACGGCGCCGCACCGAATCAGCTGGAGCATCACCCAGCCTTTTCTCCTGATTTGGTATGTGTGCTCCTGCCTAAGACAAAGTAGCCGTCATTCACTGTTTCTCCTGATGTGTATTTACATATACTCGTATTTACAGCAGTGTAGGTGCTCCTCACCCAGCGTATGTGCGTGCACATGGATGCACAAAGACTGGGTATGGGTACGGGGCATAAGGCAACCCAGGTAGAATGAGTAGCTCATAGGTGATGCCCCGTGTGGAACAGCGTACCCGCGGACTGCGCCATCCAGCGGTACCGATCCCTAGCCGGCTTCGGGCATATGGATGTGCCTGTCCCGAGCGGAGCTTCCCGGCCGTGGGAACCTGCGCGTGTCCGTGGGAATCCCAGAATCCTTGTCACTGTCTAGGAAGGGAGACTAGGGGGATTTATTTGGGGAAACAACCAAGAAAGAGCAGTATCTGTACGCAGTTCACTGCAGCAGCATCTCGGAACTGTGTCGGGAGCGAGAGAGATGTATTTCTCTAGGTCATGGCAGTGCAGCGCTCTCGATCCTATCACAGGGATGCAACATTTCCCTCGGCCAGGACATCTGCTTTCCGCTGGCAAAGCCCAAGGAGCCTGTGCAGCTTCAGCCCCGGACAGTGTGAGTAATCGCACGGTGCGCAGGGGAGAGGGAAGGCTGCCGCCTCCGACGGCTGCAGGGCGTCCCCCATCCTCCCGGGGGTCACCCATGTCATAGCCATCCGTGCCTATGCCACGTCCCTCCGGAGCGATTCATTGCAGCAACACGTCGGCGCTTTCTCTTCAGCTCAAACCCACCCACCGTCGACCTTACCCCGTTCTCCTACTCCCTTTGAGAAGTGTCAATAATTAGCTTTATGTTAATCGTCCCACCCTCCCACTTACCGCATCAGCCATTCTTTGCCGTCCAAGGACGGATCCACCAACTACGCGGCTCTCCCCGCGGTCTCACTCCCACAGCGCCAGTCCCACGGTGGGGACGGCTCAACAGTTTCTCCCTCCTAACGTGGGTTCCCCAGCCCGGGAGGCAGCGGAGGAAGAGAGGGACAGAGGAAGGATCTGTGATGGCTATGCCCGCGATGGGAGAGCGGGGGGGTTTCCTTGCTAGCCGATGCCTCGCGCTTAGCGACCTCCTGCTGGAAAGCGTCTAAACTCGGGCTGGGGAGGTCTCGGGAGAGCGAGGAGCAAGTTGGAGGAGGGAAAGAGGTGACTGCAACCCACACTGACTGTGTAAACGGCGGGAGCTGTCGCTAAATGGCTGTCCTGCAAGAGTGTAAAGAAGGTCCGGGGTGTCAGTCGGTTTGCAGAGAAAAGCGCTAACAGCTCCTTGAGGGAGGTGGTGAGCGGTGGGGGTCCCCTACCCACAGGCACGGCCCTGCCTGTGAGCCGCAAATCCCGACGCAGAAAGGGAAAGTGGGAGGTGGGGGCAGGGGAAGCAAATCATCCGCCCCCAACTCAGAGGATGTTATTTCTGGCTTGGAATCGGCTTCTGTTCAAAATAGGCTGCCAAGATGTTTAGGAGATGACATTTCATTTGTGTGGGAGCCGCGATGTGGGCCGCAGCCAGAGCTGATCCATAACGCCGCGGGCAAGAGGACTGCACAAGTTACACACACCTGTGGCAGGCACTGCTCTGCACGCACAGAGCTGGACCAGCCCTGAGGCTGCACCCTTCTGCTACTAGTAAAGGAAAACATGGTATGGGAAGAGGAAACACCTCAACTGTCTCCCTAGATCAACTACTGCAAAAACAGCGTCTCCAGGTATGTGGCATCAGCAGCACGCATGCCACCCCTGGATCTTGCCATTGCTATGCACCGTGAAAGGATGCACAGCCCACCTAATGCCATCTTTTGTCCTGTATGATTAAAGTTTTCCAGCCCCACTGGACCCATCAGCGGATCACTGCTGCTCCTGAAGATTGCTTCATGTCCAGAACCCCTGTCACCACAAAGTAAAAGCTACCAGAAAGCACACTGCCACTGCTTAGCCATTGTGCAGTCTGCACTGTCCCATTTTTCTTCTCAGCCTTGCTGGACACTGTTTAAGACCTAGTCCTTGTTCACACCTGGATCAGCCACTCATTTGTGCAGCAGCACCCCTGACTTCATGAGCAAAGCTCGCTAACTCCAAGACAAGACTTGTGGACATGTATCCTTTCCCAAACTGTGCCAGTACAAAATATTGTTTTGGGTCCACCACATCTCTCTTTGTCACCAGAAGAGCCCAGGACACGGTACAGAATGTGATGAGTTTCATGCACAGGTGCATTCACCAACACTTTCTTTAGAGCAGTACTTTCACCTCTGCAATAGCAGGTCTCTCCTACCCTGCAAACTGAAGAGCTGATCCTTACATCTAAAAGTACCCTCTGTGAATATCATCACACCTGCCACACTCCAGGACAATCCCAGACATTCAGTTCATACCATGTCAGCAAAATTACCCCCAGACCTCATCTCTCAGGCAGACACCCACAGGAAGGGCTGGTGTTTCTAAAGAAAATCCTAAAAACCTTTGATCAGTGCCTGCTTATTACTGTCAAATAATAGGACACACTGCTGAATTCCCACTGAAGATGCGAGACTGTCTGCTTAACTCTTCAACCTCCAGTTCTCCCGGCCCTTAGCAGAGGCCTCAGTGCCAAAGGGAGAGGCAGCAGTGCTGTCTAATCTCTTTGCTTCTCTAGAAGACAAAGGTAACATGAGCAACACCCCCATCTCCTGCACGATTCGCGAACTGCGTGCCAATCACTAGCACACAGAAAAGGGGCTTTTCCAGTTTGTACCGTCCCTATCGCAGCAATATCAGGTTTGCTTCAAAATCTGGCCTCCTGCATGACACAGTGACAGTGAGGATGTCGTTTGACAACCCCAAATTTGCACAGTCTATTTCCAAGAATAGAAATTGAATAGTCCAACACAGTATCCATTACAGACTCTTTTAATCCCTGGTCTAAGGCATTACAATCTGCTTTAATCCCTTCCCAGCTGCAAATATCCATTCAAAGAAGCAGGGGTTGGTGTTATATTCTGTCAGACCATGTTGATTTTTAATTGATGTAAGGTAACCATGTGCCATAACACCAGGCAATGCAGTAGATTTCTAAGTAAGCAAGTAAGTAAATGTTCCAGAAGGCAAATTGTGGCACAAATATAAAGTAGCAGAACATGCCTATAACCAAGGGGGAGCTGGGTTCAATTAAGGAGAGAAAGACGATTGGGGGAGTTACATTTGTTTGGTGGGGATGATGTGAATGAAAGAAGTTTAATGACACTATCTAATCAAAGACAGACAGCCTGGCAATCATTTCATGCCAAAGCCTTCTAAAGCAGCACTGATCATTTGGGAGTTTCAGTTATTCTTTTTTTCATGGTTTGTGACTTTCATTAAAAAAAAAAAAGAAACAAAAGATTTAACTCTTATGACACATCAATAACTTCACCATCACTACCTCTACTACTGGTTGTAGACACAATCCTCAGTATCCCCATCCCTTCTTTTCTGCCCAGCTCTGCCCATGCCCCTCTCTCCTCCTGCAGGAAAGAGGTCCAGAATGTGTCTCCCTCTCGATACCACCCCAGAAAAATTTTGAGTAGGATCCGGAACCTTACTTGCTGGAACCTGAAAAAAAGAAGTGCGGGAGTTGGGGAAGAGATGTTAAGAGGAAAATCTAAGGTGGGAAAAAACGTAATGCCCCAGTAACATGGCACTCTCTCTTCACACACATACACTCTCCACTGAAGGTCTCCCACACTACTCAAGCCCTCTCAAGGGAAGAAATCCCATCCCACATGTACTAAGAGAAAAATCAATGCTTGCTTCAGTTAACTTTAACCTATTTATTATGTGTGACACCAGTCACTGGAAAACAAAGCAGCTCTGTGATAATGCTGTCTTGTTTACTAAGGAAAGGCTTGAATTTACCTAAACAAAAACCATTAAAAGCTGAAGTGTCCCTGTATCCTCATATTAAATATCACCTGCAGGCAGGGTGCCCACCAATGCTGTTGGCACAGCACTACCCCCATTATAGGGCGAATTTTCTCCTGGCACATCCAGTCAGAGTGTGCAACAGACAGTCTGCCTTTGAAGCACAGCAGGCCCGTGGTAGGGAGCCTTTGGCATTGTCAGAGTTGCTGTAAAACTCCTAAACAGGGGCTATAAAAAACACCACTGTGCAGAATCAGATGTTGCAAGAGGGAATCTAGCTCTTGCACTGAATGATGAAGTGGGAGTCCAGCAGCCCAGCACACAAGTGTGTAACACGGGTACCACATACCAGCATGCCAAGGGAAGCATTTTGCATATCCTAGGTTCTGGGACAGCGGTGAGACAATTTGATCACAGATAATCTTGGAGCAGGGTTCTCATGAAATAGTAGGTCCCTTCACCACATCAAAGCACCACTATCCTCTTGATCAACACCATCCGTACAATGCTCTGAACCAGAAGAGGGTGCCACAGGCCACACTGGAATTGCAGCAGGTAGAGGTTTAGCTAAGAACTACTTCTGCACATCTCACCCTCAGGCTCAGAACTTCACCAACATGAGAAGATGCAATGCCATGTTCAGCAACAAGCCTGTCTACTTATCTCCTTTTGTGTTTATCTATACAAACACCATGCCTGTGGAAGACAGAAGAACCCCTTTCATTCAGAAGTGCTCAGATAGCTCCCACTGCTATGGCTGCCCAAAATGTGCACATTTTGGACAGTGCAGGTGAAGGACTTGGTGATGTGGAAAGAAGGCATAAGTGGTTTTTTTGTATGCTCTAGAGAGATTCTGCAGGGTTTAGATCATGCCCCTAGTCAGTGTTGGGTTCTGGTGTTAGTCCTAAAGTAAAGATAAGAGAATCCCCTTCTACTGATAATCAGCATCATCAGGGATGACAAAGAGCTTATCAGAATGGAATGAGTGCATGGATTTGCAGCATATACAAAGAGAAGTTATGCAGCACACAAGTTCAGTGTGGTGAATTCACTGTATACTGCAGGTTGTACATATTCCTGTCTTGGAGATTGCAGTCAGAAATACAGGATACCCTGTCTCCCAGACTTCAAATTCTCCATTGCCCAGTTTGTGAAATTATGCTCCTTAGCATCACTTACAAAGCTCTGTGGCAGGACATTGGAACAACAGTCCCTCTTTGTCTTCTGTATTCAAAGAGTTCATCTTAAAAGCTGGGTCCAACTGTGCCACATATACTGACGAGAGGTATAATAATGGCTTAAGATATTATCTTATCCAAGAACATACTGTGAGTACTAAGCTATCCCATTTGGAGAAAATCTGATTAAAAACAGGGAATGTGACTAATATTCACAGGCTCATTAATCAGAAAGAGTAAAAGACACACACCCCTTCCTTCCCATCCCAAGGTATGCCTCAGTCTCACAGGTCCCATGGGGAAAACAAATCCTCCTTACTGTTAGAAATTTTGTTCACCTCTCATCAACTTTTAATTTTTATTTGTTAATAAAGCCTCGTGTCTATGATCATTTAGGAGTGGCTTTTGCCACTAAGAAGCAGAGCACAAATACTGCCTTGCTGTGCAAAGAGAGTCTCTGAATATGAAACTTCCCCTCCTTCCCTAGGGCACAGTGGGACCTGGAAAAGTTCAGGTCTTCTCTTCAAGACACTCATAACAGGACACCAGTAGCTACAACTACTATGATTTCAGGGGCATGAAGGTGTTTGAACAGAGCAAGGTTTAGCACAAACCTTTTGTAGAAGGAAAGCACATTGCTAAATCTTGACACCTCTTGCTGCTGAGTAAACACTCTTCAAACACCCTTCCTGTTGTGTCAAGAGGAGAGGTATCCATCCTTAACCACTGTGCCTTCTGGGAGCAACCAGAGAACATCCAGTCCAGCCCTGCTGCCTGAGCTGTTCAGGTGATGCACATTAACAGTAATCAGCCAGTTAAAGCATTTCAACTATTCCTTATTTTGACTGAAACAGGGTTGGGATAATGGAGGAACTCAGGTGATATATCTGAAGATGCAATAAAAAAGCAGTTGATGACTGTATTGTCAGAGCAGGACTTTCCCCCTGACCCAAGCATATTTGTATTTAAGCACGGGCTTTGAATTAGGGTTTAAAACCCACCAGATTCCACTAGTCACTAAGGTGAGACCATTTCAGAAGTGACCAGCATTTATACAACTCTCAAAAACAGGGACCTTGAGAGGTCACATAATTCATTAACCTTTCTCTAAAACAGACTAAACTGCATTTAAACCAAATCAGAATATGATGTACAAATCACAGCTAAAATAATAGGATAGGATTCAGCTAAAAGGAAGGGATTTTTGGAAGATAGGAAATCAGCCAATGAAAGACAAACTGTTTTATCAGACTCAAGCTGTCCCCCTTCATCCTGCATTGGGATGGAAGGTTCATTGCCCATAGTTCAGAGCCCATCTCTCCACCCTCTCAACAGTCCCACTGAAAAGATCTCAACAGCTAGTGGCATTAAGCAAGAGAAAGAAATGGAAACTACCCCATATTCATTCTGTATCCTGATGGGACTCCTCAAGATTCTATACTCTTTTCTGCCCTGAACATCTCTGTAGGCTCCAAATTTACAAAGCTTCATATGTCTTGTAGGCTCAACAAACTCAGCTGCATTTGAGTTAAAAAAAACCTCATAAATTTCCATGATTCCCAAGCATTTGCTGGTTGGGATCCTATTTACAGGCCAATTATTGAAGAAACACCAAATATTTTCATGTGTAACTGAAGTTGTGTGAGGTGTACTTTCTCAGTCCCCACAAGAGATGCTACCACCAGAGACCCACTGATTTATTTTTTTTTTGACAGAGATTTCCCTTCTAGAGAAGCCTAGGACTGTCTCATTTCAGAGAGCACTGCTATGATCCAAAGATTGCAACAGTGACATCCCTAAAGCCCATTAAGAAGTAATCAGCCCTTCAGTGCTATACTACCAACTATAAACCAAAGTCCCTATCAGGCCACAAGTCATATAACAGAAACTGTAATGAAGCGGATAGCTTTGGAACATGTCACTGACCAGAGATGACCATGTTTTCTCCAAGTATTCACATGCAGCATAGTGATAGCTCCCAGGGCAACTGGATAATGTTGTCCTCAGCAATCCCAGCAGACTTACTTCCTCCTCTAGTCTGCAGGAGAAGCTTCCAGGAAAAAAAATTCAAAGGACTCAGTAGCTTCAAATAAAGAGGGACACCAAACATCAGCCACATCCATGTCCCCACAGGCTACTGACAAGAGAAACAGTAACAGCCCACAAATCCACAAGGATGGAAAACTTCTTTGATAGACTCCAGCCAACCAAATACTGAATAGGAGTTGTTATAGAAAACTCTTCTGTACAAATCAGAAACAAGGCATGGAAATGACACAAACTGCCTCTTCCTACCCTACAGAGCACATACTGAAAGAATGAAGTTGCTGTGCTCAGTGACACAGAAACAGTTAATCTGAAACAAAGATGACTCTCACCCTAAGTATTTTTTCCCACTTTGTATCCTCTTCCAGATAAATCTTTCCCTCTTCCACTTCCCTCTCCTCCCAAGTTTGAGACAGACATAAAAGAGAAAAGAGCTTGTTTTGATTCTTCTCTATTCAAGTTAAATCCAAGCAATTCATGTGTTTCTGTGCAAAGGCAGAATTTTCTTAGCAAGCTACAAAGAAGTAAGTCTGTCAGGGTCCCCAGCTTTGATGGTGGGACTTCACAGGAGGATGTTCAACCTGCCACAGCTTGGTGCTGCTTTTTCTCCCACAGCAAACACCTTTTATGGATCTCACCTGTAGCTATTTCCTTCCCTTAAGAACAACCCCAAACAAGAAAGAAATTGAACTACAGCACAGAGGAACGACTTTATACTAGTCAACATGAACAGAAGGGTGTATATTTAGTGGGAAAGAACAAAACAAAAATGTATTAATATAAAGAAAAACAACACAGAACTACAGCAGCAAGCAGCTGGCTGTAGGCAGGTATTTCTTACCAAGCCAGTCCTGGCAGTGTCCCCCCATCTCCTGTGCACTGATTCAGCAACAACTTATTCCTAAAAGGAGTCAGGATGAATCAAATATCATGTAAACAGCATTTGAAACATTCTGAAAGAAAAAGTCTCAGGCAAATTTGTGCTCCCAGTGCCTCCAAGACAGGAAGTAGAACAAAACTAAGTGGCAGCTATTACAGCCTTTCCCGGACTGTCTTGGCTGACAGCTCCAACTCACAGGGGATTAACTGAAGCTTCACACAACCACAGGGAATTAGAAAAAATAATACTGGCCCCATGAGGAGAACAACATGTAACCCACACACAGTGTAACACATGCTTAATAGTGGGCTGGCAAAAGCCAGGCATTACTGCTGTATGCACTTCCATGATGCAAATTCAAATTACTGAGTTAATAATAATTTAAACTCTAGCAATGCCTAGAATTCCTCTCAGGCTGCAGGAAAAGGCCTGCAAATGCAGCAAAGAGACAATCCCCACTCTGAAGTCTATGATTTGCAGACAAAACACAAGTGCACTGCCTTCAGACAGGGCACAAATGAGAACAGCTAAGGAGGCTGATCCTCACAGAATAAAAATGCTGCTGAGACAAATCAAGGAGTTCATCTGTGGAGGGAGGAGGTGTTTAGCGCAATGCAAACCCTTTCACTTCCCTTCCCTTAAAAGATCACCTGACCAGAACATTTGTCACGCCAAACACAGAGAATATTTATTCTGTGTTCTACTAAGTGATTTAACAGCTGCCTTCCTTTGGTGGTGATTTAAATCTTTTCCCTAAATTTGTTACAGGTATCTGGATACCAGTGCAGTCCCACAGACACTACTCTTGACATTCTTCCTCTTCTGAATCTGTCTAACACTTGGCAATTTTATCAGTACTCAGATGATCAGAATATCAAAAGGGGTTAAAAATCATGAACACAAATGAAAATGCAATTAATAAATCTGCTACATAAAAGATCCTCATGCTCATAATGCAATCAGTGAGGGCTGAACATTTTTCCTTGGGCTTACTCTACTCCATTACTGCAATAATGCATGGTAATATAGTTAGCATTGATTTGCCGCAAGGTACATGTACTACATCGGCAAGCTAACAGGGAAAAAGGAGGGAGTATTTCTCCTTGAAAGGCTGGAATTACCTAATTATCTAATGAAAATGACATGCAGATTTAACAGCACAGGGAAGAGATAGGACTGACTTCCCCCATTCCTGAAGAATACAGAATAACACTTCTCTATTACGTGATCGCCATGCAAAGCAAACACTCCTGTTTTGTTATTATTAATTACCCTAGCTCCTATCACTGGAATTCAGAGGTGTTGATACTTCACATCACCCCCAGCTATGCTTGCTATTCATAAATCATACTGAGAAGAGTTGCCAGGGGAGGAAGTACTACAGGAAATTCGTAAGCATCTCTAAACAGTCAGCTGCTGTTCGAAGAGGCTGCAGTCCTCTGCACAGAGCCAGATGTAAACCAGTATTAGTATTGCAAGACAGCAGGAGACATATGCCAAAAGTGGACAGGCAAGACAAGGAAACAAGCATTCAGACAGAAAAGGTAAAGGAAAGAAAATGGCCGGGCAGATTAACCTTTCATCTTCACATCCACAGGTTACACCAGATCAGATAGAATGGTCTGATAGAATCTGAAAGGCACTATTAAGATTGTTAATCTGTAGGGGGTTAACTGTATTCCAAACTACATTAGAGGTAATAGTTGTAGTGGTCAAACCAGCACTGATTTTCCATTCAGACCCAGGAGCTAATAATTAAAAACCTCTTTCCCTATTTTCCATCTGTAAAATGGAGCTGAAATTGCCTCACCATCTTGAAGGTGAAGTTATGAACTGGGTTCTGAGCATCCCATGCTTCCTAACCCTTTACACAATTATCCCTTCCACAAAAACCTTTCACTCTCCTGCTCCTCACAATAGTCATACTTACACTATTGCTCCTTTTTAGAGGGGTGTCCTAAGTAAGGAACTGAGGAATATAGCTGAGGGATTTATCTCAGCCCACTTACTAGACTGATGACCACACTTTGTGACTGACATCACTCGCTTGCATTCTAGCTGTCAACAGGACAACACTGAATCAGATCTAGGTGAAAAAAAAGAGTTTGGGGACACCTGGACCCCATTTTGTCCCAAGATAGAACATGTTCTCCATTTGCACCTTTTTGTTGATTTTTTTTTAAGATCATTTCAAAGTTACAAACATTTGAGACTTGAAAACAAGGTTTGTTGTAAAGGAATGGTAACTTCTCATAGATCACTCACAGTACCTTGAGAAAAAGGGGAGCTTAAAGGCACACAAACCCTTCATTTGGCCACACATCATTGACAGTTCAGTTTTCTTACTATGAGGAAAGGAAAGATTCTTCTTCTCTGTCCTCCTTTCTACCTTTTGCAATTTAACCAAAAGAAACTAAGATGTCAGGGGTTTTTGTTCTTTTTTCCATGGTGGAGTGTGTGTGTTTTCCCTTTCCTCATATGGCACTTTTTCAATACCTCTTCACCTCTGGAAGCTTGACAGTGTGGCAAAAGCAGCAATGAAAGTAACACAGAAACAGAACAAGAAATCAGCTGGAAGTTATTCATTCCAGTATTCTATCATATACTGAAGAAAAAAGGGAAAAAATGGAGTTAAAATATGATCTTCAAACACCACTGATCCGAAATACTGAGATTTCTGGTCTCAGTGAAAAACAGAGGGAGGAAGGACACAGAAAAAAGAAAATAAAATCACAAAGACTTTAACAGAGACAGTCTTTTCTTTAAATCTTTAATTTTTTCTTTAAAGATTTCTTTTTTTACTGAAGGTTTTTATTAAATGAAACAGATTAGAAATAGTGGATTTCTGTGTAATTTTTACAAATAGCAGGTTCAGCCTGCTTGCCACAAGTGGATTTCTCATTAATACCGTAAGAGCATTTTTACGTTGCAATTAACTTTCCCCAGCCCATACTAAACAACATTTCTTTTTCCTCTCTCTAAACTTTCCCCTCTACTGCCATCATCATGGCATTACCACCACAGGAGATTCAGAAGTACTTTAAACTGGCAACTAAAGAGTCTTTTCTGTGTAGGTCTCTCGTTGAGGTCCATCTTTATCACACAAGTAGACACAGGAGGGAGCTCACACAACCCCATTCACACTGAGGTTACATCTCTGCAGCAACCGAAGTCATTTAACTTCTCTAATTCTCAATTCAGGGTTCCTTTAGGTCTTGGACTTGTATTTCCACACCTTCCAGAGTGGAGATCATGCTTTTTAGGAAGAAGAGCAACTAATATGTGCCTCCCTCCATACCAGAAATAGAAAATAGTTAGCAGAGTTGGCCGAGATGAGACCAGAGGGATGAAATCTTTGCTCACCAGACTTAGCAGCCGCAGATGAGGCAATACACATACCTGTAATGTAACACTGCTCTTAGTACTCATGGATGGACTTTCAGCTGCCTTTTATGTTTGCTGCTGTCCTTTACTTCTTATTCCAAGCCAAACATCACAAAGACAGACCTGGGAGTTTCTTTTCTTTAGCCTACTCCTGTTTTGCCTAAGATAGGTGTCCATGACTGTAACAAAAGCCATCTCATGGGGAAAAGGGAGCATGACTTCTTTCTAGCCAGAGCCTTTTTCTTATTTGTGCAGCCACCTAGGCAAACCTCTTGAAGGTAATGCACACTGACCCTTTATATTCCTTCCTACCAGGTTTTATTCCCTTTATTTTGCCTCTTTCATATTGGTCTTCATGGGTATATTTAATAGAATCATAGAATAGTTTGGGGTTGGAAGGGACCTCTGAAGTCATCCCTTTACCATGGGCAAAGACATCTTTCACTAGATCAGATTGCTCAGAGACCTGTGCAACCTGATCTTGAACACTTCCAATGATAAGGTATCCACAACTTCTCTGGGCAACCTGATCCTGTGTCTCACCACCCTCACTTAAAAAAACTTCTTCCTTATGTTCACTATAAACCTAACCTCTTTCAGTTCAAAGCCATTGTCCTTTGTTCTGTCACAACAGGCCTTGATAAAAGTGTCTCTATCTTTCTTATAAACCCCCTTTGTATGTTGAAAGGCTGCAATGAGGTCTCCCTGGAGCCTTCTCCAAGATGAACAACTCCAACTCTCAGCTTTTCTTCATGGCTGAGATGTTCCAGCCCTCTCAACATTTTTGTGGCACTCCTCTGGGCCTGCTCTAATGGCTCTGTGTCTTTCTTGTGCTGGAGCCCCCAGAGGTGGATGCACTACTCCAGGTGAGGTCTCATGAAAGATCTGCTGGTCATGTTTCTTTTTATGCAGGCCAGGATACGATAGGCCTTCTGGACTATGAACACACACTGCTGGCTCATGTCCAGTTTTTCATCCATCAAATTAAAATATTTGCATCTGGTACTTTAACCCAGATTCACCTTTCATGACAATCCAAAATAAATTCTTATAGGCACCCAAACTAAATTCAATAAAGGGAGAATCAACAGACATAGCCCTCCCCAGCTATTGTCTCTCCTGTTTCCACATCACACACCTGAGGTCAGGGAGTCCTAGAGGCTGTTTGTCATACAATTAAATGAAGCTTTTGATCAAATCACCTTGAAGTCAAGCAACTGCAAGAAGACAATATGATTGTTTGCTCATTTGCCAGACTATGGCCAAAAAGAGCATACCATTTTATTTCAGCAGATACTGCTATACTGAAGTGAGTAGGCTCTGACAGCATAGGCTATTATTCTAGCTTCCTTCTTTCTTTAACATCAGCAGTGTCAGGTAAATTTTGGAGAGGAAGTTAGCTTTGTTGTAACTTCTTCAGAAGAGGTTTTGGAGGATGTGATTATTTGCTGTATTTCTTTACAGTCCTCACATTATGAAACCCAACTTAGGCACTGTCTTTGAGCACCAGACCAATAACAGGCTGTAACAGCTGCTACAGCAAGAATGAATCTGGATGTATTAGAAGATCCCAGCAAAAAGTTCATGGACAAGAAGAAATCATTAGATGTAAGAAAGACTGCTGACTTTTAACTTTTAATTTCTGTCATTTGCAACTGACACAAGAATGTGATTATTAGCACCCTTTTTGCAAACCAGACCTGAGGTGCTGCTGCTAGTTGTCCTCTTTTCACTTAAACCCATACAGAAGCCCCCAACTGGTGCATTATCTTGCAGGCTTCTCATCATTTGCAATGTGAGATCTGTATTCATTTGAGGAATCATAGCATCATAATTTTTCATTTCTCCATTTTCCTTGTATCTACAGGCACAATTTTTCTAAGAGGTCTGTTTTTCTCCATTTTAATGGTGTACTTTGCACCCCTGGAGAGAACAGACATTCTACATTAACATCTGAGCATACTCAGCAGGGTATCAGAGAGTGCAAATTTCTCAGGGTCTGCTCCTCTGCTTCATTCAATATTGCACAAATACCTCCAGAATAAAGTGCGAGTTAGCAACCCCAATTGCTCTGACTGTAACCTGCCACAAGAGGAGCCAACAGAACACGTGTGACATTCTTATCCCCTTTTTCCAGTGGATCCCAGAGGGTTTTGCAAACTATCTCAGTCTTGAAGAATAATGCAGATCATACATTGATTTGTTTTAATGATCTAAAGGGTAGGAAGTTAGTACAGGCTCAGCTAGGCCCCGTGTTGGGTGCCAATAAATCTGTCACAGTTACGTCTAAGGGTGTGACCCTGACCATAAGCTGTGACAGCAACTAAGATAGTATCAATGGCAAAGTGAACTAAAAATGACCAGAATCCTTGCTGCTGCTCTGCCTTCCAGCACAGCCATGGTCAGGTTTTCTTTATCTTTAATACATTTTACTCACTGCCCTGAGTAGAGGTCTAGAACTTATTTCTGAGAGGGACTGCACATCATTTCAAAGGGGAGTTTCTCATTATTTATATGCCCCCTTTCCCAACTCTGCTGCATCAGCAGTCTTATTCATTCTTAGGCCTTCAAATTGGCTTTCCACATATTCTACAACCTTCTTCATCTTGCACAGTGCATTGATCTATTCTTGTTGAGACTGAAGGACATAGGTGCCTGCAGGACTAGCACTGATATTGTTTTGCATAGCAACCAATTACAAGAGTGCACTCAGAGAAAGTATGTTCATGAATCCTTTGCCAGTAACCCCCAACAGACGCAATGTTGAAACCTGGATCACTACAATACTCTCACTAACAAAAGAGTCTCATATTGGAAGCTGTTTAGAATGTTTTTAAAAGATCTGAGCATCACTGTTTAAATACAAGCTCCAAACCAAGCCTTGAGACATTGAAGATTCAAACACTAAGGGTATAATGTGAAAATCAAGCCATTTCATGACCACCTATTAACATCCCATGTGTGGCTGTGGCTCTACCGCTCACTTCCCTGCCACACAAACTCACCTCTTGCCTGTCCTTGTTTACAGGGAGAAACTCTGAAATATGCTTCCAGACACAATGCAAATTACCTTGAATCCTAGGTGTGCAAACCCCCAACAAACCCAGCAGACTGAAGCAGTCCATTTCCTTGTAGAATGCTCATTTGCCTTGCTACAGTTTGGACTGTCTCCACAACGGCTGCATCGTAAGAGCAGCAGTTATCTCACAGATAAAACAGTAAGGTTATATCTACTATCTGAATTTCACTGCTTCTCCTTCTTACAGTAAACAGATAATGCAAGGAAACCTGAGGATGGTGAAGAAGAGAGATGAGATTTTTACTAGTTAGTCTATCTTACCATTTTGCATTGGAGAAAGTGCAAAGAGGAGCTGTGTCTTTAAAACATACTGGTGATTAGAAGCATAAAGCTGTTTCTCTGGTGCTCCTTTCCTCTTCCTTTCTCTCCCCAAGATTTGCTTTTAAACACAGCAATAGATTTTATCCCCAGATGTCATCTACTTTTTCCTAGCTATTTTTTGTGTTTTGTTTCTCTAGAAAAGGAAATAAAGCTGAATATTTTCAGCTAAACTACATTTATTGTTCAGTGTTTTGCACTGGTTTTAGCAGGCAGGCTAAATGTTTGTTAGAAAACATATTTTGACAAAGGAAAAAAGTAATTTCCAGCTAGTTCTAGCTGTAAGAGAGGTGAGAGCTCTACATGGCTCACTGAGTCTGTAACTGTATCAAAGATTTAAAAGGTGACAATTTAAGATCTAATCCCACAGCCCTTGCTTGAGTGATCCCATTAAAGGAAGAACAAATGTACTTTTTGACCTCATAGATTTATACTGATTGTCAATATAAGCAAATGAGAGTGAAATAAACTTGGAACCACAACCTTTTCTAAGTTGTACCACATCAAAGAAATTCTCCAGGACTCAAAGGATGGGCTTTTAATTAATGCTGGCAACACATGGAATTGAGTCAGGCAGATGTGATTTTTATGTCAACAAAGATGGTATCATTTTACACACTAACATCTCTGAATGACACAATACATTTCAAAGACAAAGGTTAGGATGCCTCCTTCATAATGCACTCACAATAACTGCCAGGTATGGATTCACCCTTCATTAGTTGCCGAGGTTTAATCAAACCACATCTCCAAGCAACTCTACCTGAACACTGCATTTTGTAATTATCCCTGCATCTCAGTAATGTCTGTGGGTGTCAAGGCAATGATTGCTTGATTTGCAATATTCCATCATTTATGATATTTCCAAAGTAAACAACTCCTCCTCCATTGGGAAATAATATCTAGGCTAAATCAAATTGTGAAGTACTAAAAGAAAGCTAGCCTCCTTCGTATTAATCTTAAACCATTTATGATAGATCAAGGCACTGAGTTTCCAGATCTAATGAGACCTGTGTGCTCTGAAGCAAGTGAGGAAAGGAACAACCTGGTTTGTATAATGGAGAAAAAAAATACCTACAACAGCTTGTTTCAAAACCAGTTAGAGTGTGGAGGAATTGTTGACTCACATTTTGTCAAGACTTGCATCGCCTGAATGGGTTTACCACTACTTGGTCACTTGGCTCAGAAAATCCTCTGCCTATTGTATTGCCTATTGTGGAAAAAACAGAAGCCAAATCATCAGTTTATCTGATTCTTCCATATGCTAAAACATCTTAAAGCCACTGTAAAGCCTCCTTAATATGGACACAAATTACAGTCATACCATGACACAGAGAACTGGTCCATGTGAAAATAAGACCTGCTGAGTGACTATCTCTTGTGAAAATCTCGCTATCGGTGACAAGAGGAGATACAAACAGGATGGGTAATGATTCTGGATTTTGGAAAATGTACTGGTGTGGGCAGAGCAAGATACTGACAATATAATATTTAGATGTAATGTAAACTTATCTTCCACATATTACTTTTCCTGATCTAAAGGTTGTCATGTTAGAGGGCATGTTGTATCCATCTCTCCAGTCAAGTTTGGCCCTTACTGGTAAATAACAATATTGAGATAAGACTATCAAATCCAAGAGAAGTCAACACAGAGTTATGCTTTAAATAGACCAACAAATCCACTATACAATAAGATCCCACTGCCTTTACACTCATTCCAAGAGAACCAAAGTGAATTAACCTCAGGGCCAATCTGTCTATAGCTCCTTGTACTTATTCCAGCCAAGGCACACTGCAGACCAGCTCCCCCCTACGCTTAACACCACTCAGTCCAATGGATTGGAAAGAGAGATTCTTCCCTCTACAGTCAGTCTCTCAACATCACTACCCATTAACTACTCTGAACATTTCCAGATTTCCTTTTATGTCCATTTCCTCATTGGTGCCAATCCTGCCTCACAAAATGGCAAAGCTCCTTTTGAGTTAACCTCAGAAGAGGAATCTTGGCTCACAATGGGGTTTTTAACAGCTCTTGGCAGGGGCCTAAATTAAATTTCTTTGAGTAACAGTAAAAATTTTCACCAACAGCACCAAAAGCAACATTATGTGCTACAGATAACCCCACTTAAAACTCCGTAACAGCATTTTTCTCTGACTGCACTCTTCAGTCCTCTTTGCACTACAGATGCCATGTATATTACAAATAATAAGCAGACAGAAATCCTACAGCATATCTTGGAACCCTTTTTTGCCACCACCTAAATACAAAGACAGATGAAGAGCACAAAGATGTTTATTCTCCCAGAAAGAGCAACAGTGCGGGTTTTTTTTGACTAACTCTGTCTTGGCACGTGAACTCTGAATAACTCCTGTCATGTTATGTCATGTTGCTTGCAAACTGCTCCTATTTCCCCCTCTCAGTCCCTCCACCAAACAACAACAAAAAAACTCCACATATTAAAGGAAAAAAGTAGGATCAGAAAAAGGAAAAAAGTAAAACAAAAGGAATTTTGTTCTCACTTTCTGAAAGGTACATGTTTCTTCTGAGGCACAGAAAACAGGGTTTTCATAATGTGCACTGACCTGAAAATAAATTTTATTTCCAGAAGTGTGAAGGAAATCTGTTCCACTAACTCATTTGCATTTTATCCCCCATAACATTAGGAATATAACCCTTTTTGTCTCCCCATCAGATGATGTTCCACATCCCAGCTAGGGTGAGGCCACTGTCATGCCCCATTAAGCATTACTGGACTTTTTTTCAGGCAGTATGAGTGCTTAAGAACTCCCTAGAAAACACATTAATCAAACAGATCCACAGTTGTGTAAAATCAAAGTTTTAAAATGTAGCATATTTAATAAGAAATGGACTGTCAAGCATCTTTAACATGCCAGATTGGCATAGCTCATTGAATCTCCTGGATTATGAACAACAAGCAGAAGCACAGCCTCTGACATGCCTACTTTTCCCCTACTTTTGTTTGCTTAAAAAAAATTAAAAGTTAAGATCTAAATATAAAAGCACACATAAAATTTAGTACAGAAAGTAATCTGAGCATGGTCATAAAGCCCATGCCAGATCAGAATACAACTGATTCACCTGTGTGAGAAAACTAACACATATATTCACATGCCCTATAAAATTTATGACTCCCATTTTAAATCAGAGGTGACAAATACTTGTGCAATTCAGAAAATGGACCACTTTTCATGATCTAGAAAAGACACACATAGCATGCTGTGTTCCAATTACAAACTAAACGTCAGGCATTCACTGGCACATGGGAAGCAGAAAATTATTTGCTTTGAATGCCTTGCATCATGAGAGAATTTCAAGTGACACAGTACAGAAGACATCTTCAGCATGCATTTAATCCACACAGATTAGCACTTGAGCCTTCGCACATGAATTAGTGACCAGCACAACATCAAATACTCCTGACCCATGCCACAATAATAGCATTACTCAGCCCCACAATAAATCATTCATTCAAAAACCTCTAGTTTCTCTGTATTTTTGTTGCTGTAAGCTCCCAGGAAGATCTGTCACTTCTGAACTCATGCGTGTGTAATATGTGGTGCATGTGCTCACCACCTTTAATGTGACCGCCTCTAGCCAAATTAAAGGTCATCTTAGATACATGGGTAAAAGACATGGGACCCATCTTAGAAACACGGGTTCAACACTGGAGAGAATTGCAGTGGTTTTCCAGGATGTGCCTGTCTTTCTTCCTTTTATCCTCCTGTGGCATTGCAACAGCCCTAGATAAGAGGCAGCAGAGAGAGTCAGACTCTGACCCCTGCAGTATTGGGAAGGGGTAAAAGGGAGCATCTTTAAGCCAATAGCACAGGAAATACAACAGGATCCCATCTGTTCCTGGGTGCTCAAGAGCTACTAGAACACTGTTCTCCAATTCTGGCTTACATCAGTCTGACTCCATAAACTGCAAGAGAGTTGTCCCCAGAAAACAGCTCCACTAAAATCAAGGCAGTTACTCAAAATTTACACCAGGACATGAATCAATCAAGGCACATCCAACATGTGTAGAGGTAAGAAGAAGGTTACAGATTCTTGTGGAGGTGGACACCTCATACAGAGATGTGGGGACCTAACTACATCAGCAGTTTAATGCAACCCTTAGGCGTGAGGAAGAGAGGTTGCTCACTGGACTGATGGATATGGGCACAGACAGACAATAATTGGGGGGGGTTACCTGGCTCCACATCTCCTCTCACTGACATCAGCAGAGTATGAAGTATGCCAAATGAGATTAAGCTACCAGGACTTCTACTCAATATTTTGACCCTAAATAAAGGCCAGTATCAGCTACCTCATAAGGAAATACACTCCCTCCCCCACCAAAGCTCCAAAGTAAGTTGTGCATCACTCAAGTGGAAGAGCAGTGTCACAGAGGTGAGAATCAAGTGATACATAATGCCAAAAGTTGACAAATTCAGCTTCATATTATTACATACATTAAGGGCAATGATATATATTCCTTCAAAGCCCAGTCTCTCCCAAGTTCTGAAAGCAAAGTCCCAGACCTCCCTACCTGCTTTCAGAAAAATTGCAAATCTCAGTTAAAAAACCTCCAAGATATCAAGGGGGCAACATCAGTGTGAACCCAATAAAGCCTCAGTCTTTCCCCTAGACTGTGTTTTTCATCCATTTTGCCTTACAGCACAGTACAAATTGCAGAGCTAAAGAAACTCCCAATTCCAAACATAAAAGCCCTGAGTAACAAGGCTGTGGTCTGAAGGATCACTGCTTTGCCTTTCTCATACTTGGACAATCCTTGCTCTGTTCTGCGCAGAGGAGGAAACTGTCCCCAGTGCTCAGACCACATCCTCCCCGGATAGATAAGCACCCAACATATCAAAGTGGCTTCCCCCAACACACTCCTTGAATTTTCAGTTATTTAAAAAGAACAACAGCAAACAAAAGCTCAGTTGTGAGTACATCCTGAACTCTCAGTTGCCTAAAAAAGACCTTTCTTCATTAACTGCTGTAGCTTTTTTTTATTGCTGCCAGCTACATCACAGTGCTCCAGGGTAAGTCACAAAATTCTCCAGTCTTTTGAGACAAGAATAGTTCAGCTCAGAAAAGAAGCCATTGTCTATGTGACAACATACATATACCTGATATCAGCATTGGCTTTGGGAAATAGGAAATCAAGGTAAAAGAGAAGAAGAGGGACAACTTCCTTGCAATATAAACACACCCACATGATTTGGTTTAGTAGCTCCTGAAAAAACTCATTAGCAGAGGAACTACAACAGCAATTAAAGAGTACAACTACATCTGGGGCTCTGTCACATTGGGTATGGGACAGAGATTGTCACTACTAAAACCTGTTTTCACCCTAAACACACAATAGAAAGGGTAGAAGACAAATTAATTTGCAGCCACCAAACCAGGACTATCTTAACCAAGTTAAAGAGCAAATGCAGCTTTGTATTTCATGCACAATAAGAGCAGCAGATATCTGATGTGGTGCATGCCACTTAATGGCCTAGTCCCATGCTTCCATGCTTAAAGATCTTCATATTAACAAGGCATATGAACCAGCACATCAGGGTGGGAATAAGAATTGCACATCATAGTCTTTATAGAACCATTTTGGTTAAAAAAAGCCTTTATGATGATCAGCTACAACCATTAACCCAGCACTGCCAAGTCCACCACTAAGCCCTGTCCCTAAGAGCCACATCTATACATCTTTTAAATACTTTTATGCATGGTAATTCAACCACTTCCCTGGGTAGTCTTTTCTAATGGTTGACAACCCTTTCAGTGAAGAAATCTAAACTTCCACTGGTGCAACCTGAGGCCATTGCTTCTTGTGCTATCACTTGTTACTTGGGAGAAGAGACCACCCCCACCTCTCTACAACCTTCTTTCAGGTAGTTCTAGAGAGTAGAGCGTGATAAGTTCTCCCCTGAGACTCCTCAGCTCCAAGATAAACCACCCCACTGGGAAGTCTAAAGCAGGAAAACAAATAATTAATGTAAATAATAGTATTTTAGTTAATTTTACTATTAATTTATAATTGTTTGTCCTACAGTTTAAAACTGGTTGTGGATCAAGCCAAGGGTAAATGCACACAATTGCCTTTGCTCCAGCCTGACTTCTACAGCCAGAGACACCCTCCAGCTCTGAAGCTCCCCGTGGTACAGGCACGTCTCTGTCATATCTGCCACGGCAGCCTGCCAGCCAGAGCTGCAGCAGTGACAGAAGGCAGGAGATTCTACAAGGACCATTTTTCTTGCCCCATCACAGAGACATAGGCTCAGATTTCAGGCTTTACCACGGCTCTCCATTTTAGAGCAGACTCCCATAGCTGCTGCTCAGGGCTCCCCAAACTTCAGGCTTCTTGGTAAATCCTAGCAGGCTACCTGGAGAAATTTTTTATGTGATTTTTTTTAAAAAAAATAAAATAGAAGCTGTTTTGGGAAAAATGTATTTCAAAATTTTAAATAAATGTGTATTTTCACTTCAAATTTTTAACCATTAGCAGTTTCTTTTTTTCCCCACAAAAAAGAATGAAAATTAAGCTACACATGTTTAAAAGTGGCAATAATTTGATGTGCTTTTCTGATTACTTCCATTTTTTTTCCACTTCTTGCACTCTGTTCCAAAGAATAGGGAAAGCATGAAAGTTGCTCACTCCTCCCACCCCTCTCAGAAGTTTTAAAACCCCACATTTTTTCAGAAGATAATGAGAACTTATTTGAAAGCTTTTATGGAAAACATCTTATATATGTTTTTTAAAAACACCTAACCATTTTACAAGCAAATTTGAAGAAAATAACTACTCAGCAAAAAGCTTTCCATCAGGGAACTTTGTCTAGCAGGCACTGAGGCATGGCAGTCAGGATGCTATGTGGACATGAACCTATCTTAAGTTAACCCAAAAGCACCTGAGTTACTCCCCCAAACACGTCTTTACTTCTGTGCTGTATGTAGCTTGAAGCTCAAGAATTTGGCATTGAGGCAATTTGAACAGACACATGCTCATCTTAAAACATTTTTTGAATCTAAAAGGTGTACTAGGGCTACATCTTATTACACTGCAATGTCAGTCTCCCCTGCAATTGTCAGAATAACTTTTTTTTTTTTTTTTTTTTTTGGCTGTTGTTCATTCTGTGAAACAACTCATTGCCTTGTTACGGGCTTCCTTTAGAATAAAGGCCTTGTCTTTATGAACAAGTGATACATGGTGAGGTGCTGGCAAACAATGGTAGAAAAATTGCATTTAATTTAACTGCTAGAATCCTGAGATAGATTTTTATGTCTGCAAGAAGGAAAATTTATGACTAAGATACCTTGTGATTGGAGATAGCATGCAAAAATACAGCTAGGTCTCCTGGATAATTTTTAGCAATCAGAGTACCTATGTGCAGAGGTCATCTGCTTTCCAAATCTTGCATTTGCATATGTCAAATTCTCCACTGTCTCACGTTCAGCAGCGATGCGTTCTCTTCCACGTTGAGGTCAGGCATATTCATCATTCTTTCTCAATCTTGACTTTTGCCTCACAGCTCCAGCTGTAGCCCTCTCTCCTTTTAGCTTATGCTTCCTTCCCTTCTTTAAAAAGCCACAGCATGCACACACCTCTCATCTCCTAAGGGCTGAGGATGGTTTCCTAGGAAACATGCAAACACTTAACCCCTACTTAAATTCATGGAAGTCTGGCACCCATGTAGGTTGATGACTAAAGCCTCACTGGATCTTCGAAGCTTTCATTGCAGATTACATGCTGTATACCCAGAGTGTGTATTGGTTTATCTCTGAATAGGCCTGTTTAGACAAGACTTTAAACTCTTGCAGTCACAGAGACTGCTAAGTGCATTGGAAACTGTAGTGCACATGCTTCCAATGCCCCACAGTTACATAAAGCGTTCAAAGGCCTATGTGGATGGTAGGACATAATCAGTAAACTGTAGTCCAGTAGTGGTTGTTCTATATGCGAAACCATTTTTATTCTGGACACATCAAGAGTTCTACCACAAGTGTTTGTTGGATGCTTCCACTTCCCTTCTGTGAGTTCTGCTATAAACTGACAGTAGTCATTGTGATGAAAAAAGGTCCTATTCAGTATTGCCAACACAAGAGACACACGCACAGAAGAATGACAAGTTTACTGACACCTATGGCTTCACTGAAAGAGTCTGCTGGGCAGCATACATAGGAAACCACCACAAGACACAAAGATGACAGTAAATATCACATTTGGTCAGTAAACCTCAAAGAATCTTCAAAAACATTTTTTCATCTTTCATTTTGAGGAACCCCATCCTCCCCAGAGGGACTTGAACTGCAGCCTGCAGACAGCACAAAATAAACAAACCACCGAGCCTCCTCCTGAAAGCAAATGGCACACTGGCTGGAGCAAGAAGATAGCTGAAAAAGGTTTTCTTCTCTGGTGCACACCTTTTTTTTCCATTGACGCCAAACCAACAGTATGGCTGTCACCTACATGAGCTGCTAGTGAAATGTGAAGCCCCACGCTTCTTGGTCAGTGCCAGTTTCCCATCTGGCATTTATCACGCGTGCTGTGATCAGTGTATCCAGATAGGCACTCTTCCACTGTTATTAAATGACCAACGCACAGATAAATTAGGAGGATGGGTAGTTTGCAGATTAAATCAGCCAAACTACTGACAATGCTGCTCCCAAATTTTCTTTTCAAGTGTGCACAAGTGATTCTGTTAAGCTGATAGGCATTTACAAAATTAAAACTATTTAATTTCTGAACCTGCTTGCCAAGGGGAGGGAAGGAATCTGATGTAGTGTCTAGGCAAGCCAGTTATCATAGGTAGATCATTGCTTACTCTGTTGCTGCTGCCTGTCTATATGCTTTTATCTTCTAAGTACGAGGTAGTTTATCCCACGGTGAAAGTGGAATTGATGTTCTATAAATTCACATCTTATCTAACCTCAGTGTGACTTGCTTACACCAAGAAGAGGGGAAGAAGGTAGTATCCTGTGCTAGCTCAGGGTGCACAGAAGCATCTTTACCAATCAGGGCAGTACTCAGGGGGGCTATGTGCATTGTCATAATTTGCAACCCAAGGACAGCATTTCAACAGCAATGATGAATTTTGAAAATGAAACTGTTCTACCAGAAAAATGAAATCACATACACTGTAGCCACAGCTCCCCATCTTAGGCTGCTAGAATTCCCTCTATTGATCTACATAATATAATATTTCATCTCTGTCCTCCCATGCTTACTTGAGCAACAAGACAGTTGTCACTGCATGTGGAGTTAGGTGCTGTACAGACATCAAGCAATGCAGCATCCTTACAATCTAAACCAAAGACAACAAATGAACATGGACAGACTATAGGGGAAATAGCATAAACATGACAGTAGTAGGGAATAACTGATGACATGACTATTTAACATCAGCTTTCTTCACAAATACTCCTTTGTTTAAATAACCTGGCTGGTCAGCAATAAAGGTTTTAAGTGGAAACCATGTTATGTGTTTACCTTCGGATTAAACTCTAGTCTGCTACAGCTTTTCCTTATGGGGATGTTTTTTCACTCTATATCAGTATTATTTCGCCGTGGAATGCCTCAGTCTGAGCCCTCGTAATTTGGCAAATAAGATTTCATCCTCCAAGTGATCAAGTCAAAAAGGCTTCCAAGTAAAATATACATTGGCCCAATACTTGTTTGCAGATTTGGACCAGCCCTAGAACATGGACAGAGATAAATTCATCCATCACTGTTATACCCATGAGTGTAAATCAGCACAATTCCCTTGGATACCACAGCATAGCAAGCAAACAAACAGAATTCTTGCATGCAGAAAATAATGAACAGGTATTCCTCCTTGGCTGGAGCCACTCTGTCAGATCAACACATAGATTGATGTGACATGAGGATGAGAACTCTCACATTTAGCTCTCAAAAAGCCACAACAGAAACAACTTCCCAAAATAAAGAATTGTGGCTTTAAGCCAGGAGCCAATCAAAAGAAAAGACAGAGCATGTTGCATTACTTGCTCAGCAGATGACACCAACAAAATGCAGGAATGGGAAAAAAGCCCAACTGCAACACATGAGGTGCCTTCTTTCCAGTAAGAGAGAAAGTTGTTAGACCATTATAAGAACTCTCCCCTGGGATATAGCAGACAGTTCCCATTGCCTATAGTCACAAAGATCTACTAAGATCATAAAGTGGTATGAAATATGGCTAACAGTAAGATCAGGAAGAGAAAAATCTATCCCACAAGGGGAAAATAGTTTCAAAAAACAAAAAGGAAAGGGATATGATTGTTCTCTACAAATCTTCAGTGATTAAGGAAACAACTAACATACACTGACATTTAAGCAGGGAAATAAAGAAAGATTTCTAACCACAAGTATTGGACTATGGAACAACTTTTTGGTAGCAGTGATCCCTAGCTTGTTTTAAAGTGAGTTTAATCAGTTAGTGAAACAGTCAATGCCTTTGACATCACAGACCTGGTCTTCCTGACACAGAAGATTCATTCCACACCTTTGCTTCCATGTTTCTGGACTCCTAAACACTAATTTGATCCATGTTTCCACCTGCTGCCTTGAAACATTTTATCAATAATGCTATTCTTTAAACATTTATCATTGTCATCTGTTCATTAAGCACTGGGATTGCAGCTCTACCAAAGAACATATTTAGGCACTTCCCACTTTCAACCTTTTCTGTAAGTTTCCTTCTCCCAAAAGGAATCTCAAAGCACTTAAATGCCACATACTGCTTTACTGTAATAAAAAAAATTACCAATTATGGCATGCAGCTCCTCTAGTGTGAAACTGTTTTAATAGCACACAATATACACACATAACAGCACATCCCGCTGAACATACAAAGGAGATTTTCTGGTAGGCAGGCTGGGACTACACTAAACTTGGACTCTGGCCAGGACTTCATCTCTAACATCAACAAATGATCCCATAATATCTCGGAATCATCAGGAAACTTTGGTTTAGGCTACATGCAAATGGGGCTCTCTAGTGTCACAGACAGCAGGCTGGCACATAAATCGTCTTTAAAAAAAAATATCTGATAAATTAGCATTAGGACCTAGGACCATTAAGAGGCAGGATGCTTTTCCCAGTTTACAGATAAACAAAGGCTCACCGTGTCCAAGTGGTTTCTCCACAGTAGCAAAGGAAGTTTGTGATGGACTGAACCCCAGTTATACACCAGTTGTTCCTCTTTAGCTGTTCATGAAGCTGCCCATTGCTGTGAATAATAAATATGAGTTTTATCCACAGGAGTGAAAACCTCCCATACTCTCTACACAAAAACTCAGACTAACTGCTTGGGTTTCAACAACATCTGTTTTACCATCTCTAGTATCTGAAGCACTGAAGTAGCCTGTCTTTCAAAACAAGCTGCCTCCATGTACCATGTGAGCCTTATATATGTACCAACTAAATACAATAGATTTACATTTAATCCAAACTTTGCCACCACAAGTAGTGAATGTATTTTCTCTTCCAAAATAGCTAAAATAAATTTTTTGCACTTTCATGGACTTACCCATCAAAAGATCTTCAAATGCTTCACAAACAGTGATGCATCAGGGGGTTCCATCAATCACATCTACTCAATGACAACAACGTATATAGACTGTGACTGAAATCTTCCCATGGTCTCATGAGGGAAGCACTATTTTAAACCTTGTTTTGGAGTTGGGGTAAGCGAGATATAAAAAATTTACTGCAGAACAGGGACATGAACTTAGATTAATTATATGCAAAAACTCTAACTACTAGACCAGCCTCCTCTTGACTGTAAAATAAAAGAATAAAATAGGTTGCAACATGCTCAAGTGACAGTGTTATACTCCTCTAAATTGCATATCTCTAACTAAAAGCTTCAGATTGTGGGAAACATTGATGTTCCCCGATGTCCTTTCATAGCCCTACTCCTCCTCTCCTCTTTACTCCACTTCCAAACTCCACTGCATTTGAAAATGTCATCAATCGCTTGGTGACACTTCCCAGCCACGTGGGAATCATCTCCCTGCTGTGAATGAGGTGCGATAATGACAAGCATCTTACAACTGCAGAATCCTTTTCTGGGCACATTGTGTTGGAGGCTGCTTGCCAGTTCAATACAAAGGGATGGGTGGGAGGAACAAATAAGGGTGGAAGAGCTCTACACACATAAAGGAGTATGGCAGGATTGGAGGAGGCCCTAGCAAGGAAGTTACATCTTCAGACATAGTTAAAACTGAAGGGCACCTAGAAAACCAGGCACAAAGAGTGAAAAAAAGTGGAATGAGTCAGACTCTTCTGGGTTGACATTCTGCTTATACCTACTGTAGGCACTGAATTAAGGCACTCTAAGTCTCTCTACAGATTCCATGGAGATGCTGAGATGTAGCATTGCATCTTTGGCACTGATGCTGGCTTAAAATGTTCTCCTCTTTCCCTCACCAATTCTACCTCTTATAGTTCTTGAGGCAGTTCACCTTCTTCCGAGAGATGCTAATAAAGCTGTTCATGGGGGTCTCTGGAAAATGGGCACGTAAATTATCCTATTAAAAATGTCCAGAAATCCTGCCAGACAGCTTCACTCTTAAAGACAACAGACCACTACCTCAGATCCAGTTTTGCAGATTACCTACAATTCCCAAACAAGTTTTTGTTTGGCTATGCTCTCATACCCATATTGGAGAATGTTTTATAAGCCAGATGATCATACAGAATCCAGGATAATTACTGCTGCCTAAAGAGCAATGGAGAAGCATTGAAGAATCAGACTGCTCAGTCTAAACTGGACTTGGATAGGTAGGGAAAAAATATCTTCCAGACAGGCAACAGCAGGTTACCCCAAGTACCTTACTTACACATGACGTGCATGACTTTGCCTTGAGTTTTTGAAGCCCTAAGGCATGCGTGCTGTTGAGTATGAGGGAACCTGAACACGTGGTACAAGCCCTGGTGCTGAACATTTGTCATCAGAACTCATCTCCTGAGTTGCTGACCCACATGATGTTCCAGTCCACCTAGAATAGGGAAGTCTTGCCACACATATCTGCTCATTAGCTCCCTCTTCTTAAGAGCATCAACTGGCAGAAAAGCTCATTAAGAGCATTAAGCCTGGACCTGCAAAGGCAGTCTCAAGACATGTAGCCAAAAGCAGATGTGATTTCATCTCCTCAGAAGTGAGCACTTCTGCCCAAGTGTATGGCACTCAGATCCTTATATTATTATACTCTGTCACCTTCCCTGTCCAGGTGTGCTCTGCATTTGCATTGCACCCACACACCATAGGGAAAAAGCATTAAATACATTGTCCCTTACCTAGACTTTCCAGAAGGCTCTTTTAACAAAAGGCTTCCACTGCTAGCATATCTCCCTTTGCTGCAGGCTAAAGACAGAGACTGGTGAATCTTGCCTTGAGAAGCAGAACTACATTTTCTGCACAGGCCATCTGTGCTTTGAGACCAAACACATGGGGCAGTCCATGCAGCTATGCTCTGCAGGAAACTCACTTGATGAAAAGCCGCATTATAACTACATGTAACAGGTATCCCCACTGCACCTCTAGCTTTGCTGTAAATGTGCCCTGTGCTACACAGTGAGCAGGTAATAACTCTAACTCACAGTTACACCTCTCAATTGGTTATGGTCTTCTTTATTAGTAGGAAAATGTGGAGCCACCTGTACTAGAAAACCCAGAAAACTAACATGTCTAGATCCTTCCCTCTCAAGGATAGATTTGCTTATAAAGGTTGGTTTCAGCAGGATAGCAGATCAACTATGTACATCTACTTCCTCTATAATACTCAGAAGCCTGGCAATTGTTTCCTAGATTTGAAATTATGGTTTTATGCAAACTGTTGTCCAGACAGTGTGGTACCTCGTTAACCAGAGAAACAAACCTGAAACTTACCACTGAATGGTAACCTTCTTGCACATTTATTTGTACCTCCCTTTTCCAAGTTATGAGCTATGTTAGCAGGATAATATTTCCAGATAGCATAATGATACCCTGGATACAATATTTCCTGAAAACTTCTGGAAAAACTTTTATTTCCTCTTCAGCCTGCACCAGGAAAAATATATTTCTTCCCACCAATTGGTCCACCAAGTTACTGGACCTTTTATCAACTCAGGTTACAACTATCTAAAAAGAAATAGGGTACTAGAAACAATGCTAGAGCATCACTGGCAACTAAGGAGAGGAGGTTTCTCAGTTTTGTTAGTGTTCACACTTAATTATAGGCCCATTTACTATGTCATGATGACCTGAAGACCCTTACCAGATATTCTGCCCTTTTACTTCAAGCCAGATCAGAAACAATTCCAAATGCTTTTAAAGTAAACCCTGTACCAGAATCATTTATCATCACTTTCTTGCAGCTTGAGTTGAGCAGTTCTTACTGTGGAGGCCATACTAAATATTTGCAATGTGTTTGACCTCACAGAACACATCCCTTATGTAGTCTTTGTCCAGTTCATTCTCCAGGGGGGTGAATGGAAAAAGTATAAGAGCAAAAAGGCGAATTCAGTGCATTGAAGTGCGTTCTCCCTGGGGTAATTGTCTTGGCTGCACAAAAGCAGAGAGAACCTATTTCTGGGGCTTCTGTAGGAATCCCAGCTTAACAGCTGACCCTTTCATATAGCCTAGTTACAAAAAAGAGCTATTCCATCATTCACACATCACTTCCTCACCTTTGGCTGAAGTAACTGGAAAGAGATCAATGACAAAGATAAAACCTGAAAAAACAGACATGTATTCCCAGAAGGTCTAGGAGTTACATTTTACTTGTATTTTAAAAGCCTTAAGAACTGTTAACTATAAGTCAATACAGACAATCAAAGAAATACCACTGGACTGCCCCTTGCTCCCAGAAGCAGGCAGACAAGACAAGGTCATAATGCTCACACAGTAGAAAGAGATCCACAGCAAAGTTAATGCCTCTCGCAAGCTTGCAGCAGTCCACAGTGTGATTGTGAGCCCAGTACGCTGTGTAAATTGCTGTAATCTGGCTACAAGCAGTCACTTAATTCTACATTCATCAGTGCCTTTGGCACCACTAAAGACAGAGCGTGGTAGCAAGCATCAAAGGAGCAACCACTCCAACAGCCAGCTTCTTTAAAGCCAGTCACAGTCCTGGAGAACTGCCCACATGCAGATCTCATGCAAGCAACTTAGCAGGCACAGCAGCAAGCCTGCAGAATGCAGGAAAGATTGCACAGTAGGAGAGGTATATGGTGGATTCCCAGCCTTCCACCATCCCAGCCAAATCGGAGAACACAGCTCAAGCTTATAAGGTTGATAGTGGACCATTCTTATAGATGTGGTGCTTATGGGCATGGTTTAGTGGTGTCCTGGCAGAGATGGATTAACAGTTGGACTTGATGATCTTAAAGGTGTCTTTCAGTCAGAGCAATTCTGTAATTACTGACAGCAGCAGCGGTTTTCTCACCCTTATGCAGTTGCACAGTTACAGGCACTCAGATGCTGCCTCCTAGTCAGGAACTGCAACTATAAGCTGTCAAACAAAAAGTAGAGGACAAACAAAAACTGGAGGATGTCAACAAGATTTGAATTGGCTGCATGGAATGGGATTGCAATGCATCCTCATGAACCACCCTGTTTTGATGCAGTCCTCATGGCACCCCCTCTAATGGGAGCAAGGACTGGGGGTCTGAACCTAAACCAGGAGTTTTATTTAAAATGTGCTTACGTGCACCCAAGATGAGGGTTACAGGTTTGGTACTCTTCACTAGGGTCCCTTCTTACTCTCTCCTCCCAGCTAAAAACAACTGTGTGCACAATACAGAGCTGCAGCAGCGTGCTGCAGCAACAAGCCCCTGAGAAAGTGAGGCTCTCCTGGAGCCATGTGAAGGTGACTGTAGAATTCCCCACATAGCCTGGATGATATCCTCTGTATTGAACAGGAGCTGTTCTTCCAGGAGTCCCACTGCTGTCCTGCAACACCAAGTTACTCACTCCAGATTGACCTACCTGCTAGGAGACAAATATCAGATGGCTGTATACTTACCCCCTACAGCTGTGCACACTGCTGCCTCCATCTCAAAGCCTTCTATCTGGGGCTGAACCAGCTACGGGTTGAAATTCCCTGCCGTAATGCTCACTGGCCACTTGACACACAGGATCCCTGCATGTGTTAGGAGAAGACATTAAGCCTTGTGGCACTTTTATATGGACAGATGTTACTGAAGAATCACTAGATTCTCAATAGCATCTGCTAGAGGACCCAGATTCATAACATTTCAAGCCTCTATGTAATATCTTCTGCAGCTTTCAGGAATTTGTCTTCAGTGTTTACAGCCATATAGGTACCCCTCTTAAAAGGCTTCTTCATTTTCTGCTCTTTTTGTGTCATGTACCTAATAAAACCTAGTAAGCTTATTCTGTAGCCCCTTCTACGCTCTCCCTCTTCAAGACAATTTTTAAATTATTTTTTTCCAGTATATGCTCCTTCCTGTTGTCTGTATCACCTCTTTAAGTGGAACTTTTCTTCTTGACATCAAGAGAAGCAAAATAGGGCTTTCCAAGGCAGTTTTCTGTCTGATTACACAGAAGTAGTGCAGTAGTCATAAGCAATAGATAAGTAGCTTTAACACATCATAGTTTCGCTTCTTTGGTCTACAGAATAACACAACTATGTTAATACACCTGGCTCAGTTCTGCTCCTTACCCTCCAGAGCTCCATGGCTGCCTTGACTCTCAGTTGCAAAGCTCTACACACATCTTGTAGGGAAGGGCTCCCACTCTGCCTTCCCCGAAGACCATGACTGGGCAGCTGGCACCAGTGCACCAGCCCCATCACACTCCCAGTGCAGCCTGGGGCCACCACTAAACTGCTGGAGGCCAACAGAGGTGGCAGAGATAGCAATTTGGCCCAAGTGTCACAGTTTAGGGTCAAGGTGGCCCCTCAGACCTATAACAGATGCTCACTGTTAACTCCCCTCCCTCCCCAAAGGGGAAGAGAAAGGGGGAGTCATGGGAGTCCCAGACTGGGCCCCACAGCAGACGGGAGCTGTGTTCGGGAGCTGGATTCTGGTACTGCATGCAGGAACACACAGACTGGGATTGAAGGCAGAACAGACAGAGGCCTCCTTCGATGCTCAGAAGAGGGAAACAAAGAGGACCTGAGCCAAGCCAAGCAAAGCTGGCAAAGCGGTCCAAGAGGGGAGAGGAGCCCGGGAGCTCCCAGAGAGAGAGCGGCAAGCGAGCGAGCTATAGACCCTCCAGATCCCTCAGCTTTATACCAAATATGATGTTTTTATGGGATGGAATCCCTCGCTGGTCAGTTTGGGGTCACCTGCCCTGTCTGCTCCTCCCTGCAGGTGCAGCCTTTCACTTTCTGC
>JANHFX010014139.1:0-14665 GCA_027560015.1 Chloroceryle amazona | reverse complement strand
ACCGCAACGACCAGCGGGGTGAAGATGCAGAAACAGGGAACCGGCAAGACAAAACTGATGAAACAAACAACTGGCGCAAGGAGATAGATGACAACGGAAAGACGTGAAGGAACAGCACAGAGATGACCAAGACAGCCCACCTGGCATGTCACCAGTTAAACCTGAATGACTACTTAGCTGTGCTGACAAACAACAAGAAAAATGCAGAGAAGCGTGACAGTGCAGACTCAAGCAATACCAAAGGGACAGTCTCATCAACAGATGAGGGGAAAAAAAAATTATGACCCCAAGTGACTCACAGTAAGCTGCTGGGAAGTTTGAGTATTTTTTTAATTATCATTTCCATGTTCCTCCTATTGGTGTTTTTCCCTAATGTTTACATCTACACTCCTTTTCTTCAGAAAGAGCTCTGACTAGTCAAGTTGGAAGCATCTTACCACTAATGGTACCTGGAACAGCTTTGTCAGTGATTAGCTCAAGACAATTTAACTATTTGTCAAGAAGAATTGGTCTCTTGTTGCTATATCCCTCATTTTGGGATTCAATTACATCTAGATTCTAAACCACATGAATTGTCTGAAGTATCTCCCACCTAAGATTCAGATAAATGAGAAATGTACTTCTTATGGGTCAGAGGAAATCCAAAAGCCTCAAGTTATCAGTCATAATCAAATCAGCACATCTAAGATACTCAGAGACACCTATCTTGCAACTTCCATTTTCCCTGCTAATACACATTGTATAGTATAAGTAGATAGAACTGAGGATGCATTCATTGACTTTGGAAAAATAGAACAAGAAAAAAATTAACAAATAAGATACAGCCATGAATTACTGCAGATTTTACACTGAGAAACAGCGAAAAGAATTTTAATTCAAGTGATTGATTTCTAACAGATTACAGGTATTCCAGATTTAGACAGTGATTTAACTTTTCACCATAACTATTTGTTTCCAGTGAAGGTGAAAGGCTATAAACAACATCAGGATTCCTTATATAGAATGTACATACAACAAAGGTATCATACAACAAAGACAGAAGTAGGCAGTGCCTGTTGCAAAGATAAAATAGAAGTTAAGATTCTCATACCAAAGGTTCCCACCTATGTAAGTGTTCAGTCATGGCTACACAATTGAGACCTCTTATGTAGCTGACAGTAAAAAGCTGACTGCACAAGTTTACTACAGTGCAGTAAATGAAAGTGGAATCTGTTTTGTAGTCTCCAAATAGGTGACATCAACTCAAAATCTGCAGCAAATGCTTTCGCTTTGTACCTCTACCAGTTCTGCAAACCATGAGCACAGTCATCTGCATGGATGTGCTCCCCCTTTCATTCAGTGCTATCATGTTGAGGTAGACAACAGCTGTAAAACTAGATCTGACATGTTGCAGCTACATGCACCACAGGAAAAAAAAAAAGTGGGGGGGATATAAAAAGAAAAAGCATCACTTTTCATAGAATCATAGAATGGCAGGGGTTGGAAGGGACCTCTGGAGATCATCGAGTCCAACCCCTCTGCCAGAGAAGGATCACCCAGGGCAGGCCACACAGGAACAGATCCAGATGGGTTGTGAGAAGGGGACTCCACAATCTCTTTGGGCAGCCTGTTCCAGTGCCCTACAACCCACCCTTCAGATATTTGTAGACATTAATAAAATCCCCTCTCATCTTGTCTTCTCCAGGCTAAACAGCCCCAGGGCTCTTAGCCCTTCATCACAAGAGAGATGTTCTGGTCCCCCCATCATCCTTGTAGCCTCTGTTGGACTCTCTCTAGTATTTCCCTGTCCTTCTTGAACTGGGGACAGCAGAACTGGACAGAGTACTCCAGATGTGGTCTCACTAGTGCAGGGTAGAGTAGGAGGAGAACCTCCCTTGACCTGCTGGACACACTCTTCTTTACAAACCCCATGATACCACTGGCACTTTTCCCTAGTCTTAAAATAAATTCAAAACCCAAAGTTTTAAGTATATCTACAGTTTTTACTTGCTAAAGTAATACAGGAGATAAGGTACATTGGAATTCTTGGTCTATCTTACAATCAACAAGAATAAGCCAGAACCTCCTTGAAGCAAATACAGGTATGGAGTCTCCAGCTAATTTTCAATGGCCACTGGTGAAAATAAAGCTAATGACATGTCTTCATCTCATGGGATGTAAGTACAGGTGATCACCCTACATTTAATGAAATGCAGAGGAGGGCTTACACTGACAGCAGCAGGTGGAGGGAGGAAGGGATGAGATACCTCTGCTGCACGCACACCCCATGGATCAACAATCCAAGCAATTGTGACAAGAGACCTGAATTTTGAGAGACGGCCTAAAACATCAAAGTAATTTAGTTTGTTATTTCCAGTGCAATGATTGAGGGGCAGATGGACAGGAACCGATAAAATGGCACTTTTGAAAACATTTCTAGAATACATGAGTAGGAAGGACAAGGAACGAAGAGCCCGTGAAGAGTAGGTCCGCATGCAAATCACATTAATGAATTACATGACAACACTCTAGTGATGGCAGTAACATGCATTACAGGGCTTTACCTGAAGATGTTGGAAAGCATCTTCCTAGCAGCAACAAACATTAGGAGAAATTGATTCTTCACACTGCACTGTTGCTTAATGTGACATAGTGGGCAATTAGACCTTTTGCTTTAATACACATCTATCAATGGAAAGCAGAAGACAGCTCTTCCACATGCTCTCAGAAAGGCATGGCATCTCCCGCTCTGTTGTTCCATACATATTCACTGCATTAATATTAAACACCTGCAGCCACACAGCTATTATCCACAGGTCATCTCCCACTTTGGCCATTGATGACACTGCACTTGTTAAAAACCCATACTATTTGGGCTGGTTAAGGATTTATGGTTCTCAACTGACAATGGACAGTTCTATTCCTCCTTTAAGATCCTTACTGTGTATTTGTGACATAAGTTTATTTTGCATACATTTCACCCAAAAATAGGGGTAAACCCTGTAACACTGAGGAAATGCAGTACACTAATGCACCAGGTTTTCCAGTCCGTGACTCGCTTACCAGTCATACAAGTTTCCAGTGAGGTCAAAGCTTACACACCACACAAGCCTCTAGAACTACAAGTTTCACAGGCATTAAGGAAACTGAAAATTACCTACAGACATCCTGGCTGGTCAAGAAAGATCAGTGCCAGCTTCTCCTTTGGGCAGACACTGATGTGCCAAACAAGAGGATAGAAAATGCACCTATACTAAATTCACATTTAACTGTTGCAGCAAATGGGTGATTTTTTTTTTAAAGTGGACTCTTTCCAGGAAAGAGTCCTGTCACAAGATAAAACCATCTGCAATTAACATGTAAGTCTGGCCTGACTTCCAAACTCGGCAAACAAGGGGACAGATAGTGCAGGTTCTCTCAAACCTGAGGGCAAACGTGGATTTTAGAGTGTAGCTGCTACAAGTTATCGTCACCCAAGTTATTTAAAGATCATCTAAACAGTAAAACAGAAGGGAAAAAAAATGGGCTTACATCTTTATTTTGCTTCTCCAGATCAGCCTAATTTGGAAGCTACCACATCACCAAGAAAAGGGTGGTGGTAAACTAGAAACAGAAAGATTACTTTCCCCTCCTTGAGGCACAACAGAAACAAGACAAGCATTTGCATGATGAACCACAGCAGAAGATACAAATATGCTGTTCAACTCAACTGTTCTAGGGCAAAAGGGAGAAAAGATGAACCAGCACTCATACAACCAACAAGGGCTACAATAATCTCACAGTGCAGTACTGAAACAAGTCTCTAAAATGATGAGCAGAGCAACTACTTTTAACTACAATTTTCTTGTATATAAATATTGGATAGCAAATACCTAGCAGTTCCGAGAGCTTAAAAGAGTTGGATGGAAAGCATCTCATAACTGAACAGATTTTAGCTACTTTGGCTTGATCAGCACAAGACTTCATGTTATTACAAACAAGTCCAATCTCTAACACTAATCTTAGTGCTAGCCAGGCCCAGATACATGCATTAGTTTTACTAGTTAATCCTGTAGAAGAAAGATAATTTTTTAATATAACCCTTGTCAAATGAGAGAGACTGCTAGCTAAAGAAAGTTGCTAGCCACAGCAACAAAACAGTCCACTTACTCTGTTCTTTTGGTAAAGATGTATGAAAAACAGTGGAATATCCTGATGTGTGTTTGTAAACTACAGCAACATAAGCTAATTAAAATGTTGCTCTATTTGTTGTGGTGACACTTCAGTATGTAACAAGCTGACTCTGGAGTACCCGAATACTATTAATACCTCAGACCTGTCCCAGTTTTCAATCAGGAGTGATAGATAAAAGTTCAAAAAATTATACCAACAAGTAACAGCTTTTGCCATTAATCAGAATATCCCCATTTCAATCCCAAAATAACAGAATCTGTGCATTTTCAAGCTTTTTCTTCTTATGCTCTTTAACCAAGAGAGGTGCACAGGTTGATCTTATTTTAGAAACAAGTTCAACTCTGTTGACCACACCAGGACCTGCTCCCAATACTAACTCAAATTACTTTATTGTAGAATATTTTGGGGTTTTTTGATAAATATTAACTAGAATTTATTGTATTTAAATATATTACAGTAATTAAATGGCTTTACTTAAAAAATAAATTCCAAACAAAACTATACAACTGTCACCTTTTCCCTGTTAAAGCTCAGAAGATAAGTGATACTATTTATTAAGAGTCATGTTTCTGGTTAGAATCTGATGAAATACAATTGCTTATGGAATTACTTTAACACAGCAGACAAGACACCTCTAACAATAAAGATAGAAAGATAAAATATACCAGCATGTCAAATAAATGTCACTTGCCATTTCATATATTTGAACTCGGCCAAAATATGCGTCTCTTGCACCATAAAAGAATAATGGGACCAGTGTTAGACTACTATTGATTCATCTATTTTTCCTCTTATACTGGGGTCACGTGCACTACCCACTCTCACCACACAAGAAATATTTTCCCAGCAAATCTCAGTATGGTACTGACAGAAAATACAGCCTGTTACATTAACTATTCCACCTACAGTCAACACTGCCTGCCCAGCAGCAAGCAGGCTAAAACCTTGAACTTGGCATGGGAGCCACTGCTTCAGATTCTCATTGTACCCTCAGTCTAAGCAGTTTAAATATACAAAAGGCCACCAACAGCCTCCTCCCACTCCCTACAGGATCCCTCCCACAGTGAGGTTAAAACTGATGAACTTTTCCAGCCATCTCACATCCACATTTTCCACTAACGCATAATTTCTCTCAACTACAAGAGCCACATTCTGAGAATGCAATTTTATTTACTTTAGAAGTGACTAATCACTGCATGGTTTGTGCAACAACGGACCTGCAAAGATCACCCAGTCCACCCTCCTCACCACAGGTAACAATCACTAGATCAGGTTGTTCAATGTCCCATTCAACCTGGCTTTGAACACTTCCAGTGATGGGCATTCAACCTCTCTGGGCAGTCCCAGTGTCACCCACACTGTAAAAAAAAAATTCCTTGTATGCCCATTCCTCTTTGTTTCATCACTTAATGCTGCCTGTTTTCCAGAACACTGCAAGTTACTCTTTCACCAATATACATTTTCAGATATGTGAAGGCAAAAGCTCTAAAAACTTCCTACTACTGAAGAATACCCAGAAACGCATGCTCACCAAAATGTTTTTCTGTGAAGTGACAACATAAAACTCACACCATCTCAAACCTTCCCGATTTTCAAAACATACTACCTAAGCTTGGTTTGCCTTTGTTCCATCTCAGGTACTACAGATGTGACACTCCCCACCCACACTTACTTGACTTTTTCTATCTTTTTACTTTTGTGAGTCTTCTTCCTCTCATTAATGTGCCACTAGGACAGTTGCAGCTTTCAATGCTAGCTTCTTCTGTCCTTAATTCATGTGACACTCCTACAAAGTCAACAGGTGTCTGTCTTCATCAAACTCTTCTTATCAAGACTGAGAGAAGAAAATAAGCAAATATAGAAAAAGACACCTGAAAAGAGTGCAGGTTGTGCTGCACTGATGGACAAAACTAACAGACAAGGAAAAATAAAGCTTATCACTGTTGAAGGTGAACATTCACATCAGCTATTTTCATGTTTGCTGAGCTAAGGTCTCAGCAGGGACATGCTCCTTCCCAGACTAACTCAACAGAACAAAGGAATCAGACTGAAATATATATATTAAAAAAAAAAGTGAGTCAAGCAAATAAAAATACGGTCCCATTGCAGTAATGCCAAATAAAACCCAATCTCATTTCATCTCCAGACGTAGTGTCAATTAAGCCTGTTTTCATGCTTTTCTATCCAGTCCAAACAGAACTGAATGACTGCATTAAAAGATTACCTACATGGGAAGTACTACCAGTAGTCAACAAATTCCACCACGAGTAGTCGTATTTTAAATGAGCAAGTTCCACTTGTTTGAATTCAACATGGAATTCATGTACATAACAGAGCACAGAAAGCAGGAAATAATTTTAAAGTGAATACTAACACCTTAATTATTTCAGAGAAGACCACTGCTGGTACTAAGTTTAGGTATCACACAGGGACAGAAGTTTGATTACCAGATATCAAAAAAAAAAAGAAAATACACTAACATATGAAAACAGCAGCAGACACCTGAACAGGCTCAGCAAAGTGGTGGTACCCACAAGTACACTGCTGGAACTGAATTAATTTGGAGCACAGGAAGTTAAGTTTTCTTGAGCAAGCCTGTCTAGTGCAGAAAAGTAGTAGTTTATCTTTGAGCAAAGAAGCCAATTTGAGGTTGCCCTCAGCTACAATAAATATACCTGAAAGACAGAGTAGGGTAAGTAAATGAGCTGCCTGGTGTCTTGTACATTAGAAAACTTCAGTGGCTGACACCACCTGAAGGCAGCACACACCAGTCCTCCCCTCCAAACAACATACTCCTTGTTATCTCTTGATTTTGAAGTTATCAAACAGCAACTGCCCCTCTATTTAGGGCTACTTAAATAGAAATATGGTTCAGTCTGTAACCCAACAACAGACAGAAAAGTTCCAGATTGGAAACCACAAGCAATAGGGAAAAAAAACAGAGTTACTGCATCTGTTAAACAAGGTTCATTCTATGAGTGCAACTGCCACAGTTGAGGTTACTAGCAATGAAGATACACAAACGTGGGCAATCCTCACCCTCTGACAAGGAAAGAAAAGCAACTACCCAACCCCTGGGACAATTCGCAAGGACACCCCAGCTGCTACACTCACCTTTACATACTTCTTCAGAAAGCCTTTCTGTATCACAAGTACCATATTTCTCCCTCCCTGCTATGCAGTGGTCACCAGCTACATTTGGACAAGATGCTCAGTAGATACCTAAGCATCATAAAATAAACTCTACACCCACCTACCTTAATTCCAATTACCTATACAAAATGAGTTTCGAGATTTACATTTCCTCACTTAAAAAAAAAAAAACAAAACAACAAACAGACAAACAAACAAACAAACAAAAACCAAACACAAACTTAAAAGGTCTGCTTTCTCCCTGTGCAAGACAATTAGGTTTGCCCCAAACATTCGGAACAGAGGAGTTTAAGGACTTGTGTGGGCTGGAAGCCTGCACTTCAGCTACAAACACAGAATGATCTTTTCATCTTGAAGGTATAGAGCAAAATCCAGAAACCCACAAGTTACTGGGAGCAACAGAATCATGCACAATTACACGCTCCTATCATTGGGAGGCTTAGAAAGACTGAACTAGAGTTTCAGACTCAAGTGGAGTGGAAAATGGAAAAGAAACCACAGACACTGAAAGACATTGCTTTCAGATGAAATCTAGAAGGATATCCACTCTGCCAGGAAGTGAATACTCTTACACACAGGCATGAACCTTTCTTCCATTACATTTCTCCCAAGCAGAAAGTAGTTTTGCCAGAATTCCCTTATACCCTCACCACTGCCTAGTTCTTATCTGAGACTTCAGAATAGTTTCTGAAGCACTTAACCAACAGCAAAACTATCCCCAGGTGCACAAAGATGTAGTAGTTTGCCCCCTTGTCATCCAGCTCAGCCAGCAACAAAGCCAGAAAAGAAACTGTATTTCTGGAATCCCAAATCCACTGCTACCCCAGCAATCCTTCAACGCATTCTCTCAAGTTTGAGCCAGTATCTTTGTCCCCACTATCATCTCTACCAAATCGCTCCTGTTCAGCTTTTCATCCTACCATAAATGCCTTAAATCTTCTGGATTAATAACAAATAAATTGGACTTAATCCAAACTATATTTCTAAGTTACTATTTCAGATTCATTTAAATGTTCAATCTTGTTATAAACTAGATAGCCAGACAGACAGCCTTTTTCAGTGGTACAAAGTTTCCTCCAGTGAATCAGAAATTTCTTCAGCAGCTATGGTAATGAATGCAGCCCCTGAAACACTTAAAGCAATGAATAACTGAACAATTCATTTTTAAGTGCAAAAGAAGCCTTCAGAGACACATTAGCTTCATTTCCTCAGGACATTTTGACAGATCTGACTCCACTTCAGCAATCCAGCCTTAATTCGGTTTTATAACTAGACCAAAGTACACTGCTGGATGAAATTGCCCCATGACCATCCAACAGTCATACCCACAGCTTTTCCTCTCCAAAAGTCTTAACAGACTTGCAACAACACAGAACTGCTAACAGTACAGAGATCTATCTCAGTGGGCCATCATTACTGTAAAAAAAAAAATAATTAAAGTGTCACTGCTTTGTCAAAGAAGGGAAGTGGAAAGACTATGGTGTGACCATTGGTCAATTAATGTATCAGATTTTTCTCCTGTAACCAGAGAATCAGATGCAGCCTGCCTCTTTTATAACCCATGTAGCTGATTCAATCCAGTTTAGTTTAGCAAATCCGGTTTAGAACCGGAGCATCACATTTATATTCCTGCAGTAATGTCAAATTACAGGAGAACTGTACCTTGAAGAAAGCTTGTAGTAAAATGGATACTTCTCTCTCTTTCCCTTCAGTTTGGAAGAGAAGACCTTTAACATTATTTCATACAATCAATTAATCCAGATTATCGCTAGATACCCGCACTGAATACTGATGTATTTCAAGCATTTGTTTCCTTGGACGGCAGAGAGGTAGAAGGCAGAACTTCTTCATCAGTCCAGTATTGTAACACATACAGAACATCTTAAGAGACAGGAAAACCTTCAGAACTATAAGATACTTATATATGCAATATGGACACTCGGGCATAAAAACGATGGCATTACAACTCACATTTGTTTGTGATGGGATTCCATCAACCAAATATGTATTTCTAGAGCCTGTCCTAGCACCAGAAGCAGCTTACACCACCTAGCCATTCATGCCACATTCAGCTTCTTCACTTTTGTCCATCTCCATGTATCCTGCATCTCATAATACACCAACGGGTTTTTCAAGCTCTGTTTATTAAGGTTTTTCCAGAAAAAGAACAGTATTACATTTATGTCCACGCCTGAATTTGCTAGCTTTCCCTTTACATGCAAATTAAGAAAAAAACCCCGTGATGTTAATTATAAGCAATAAGTTTTTTACTGTCCTTGCTTGACATTTCTTTTCAAAGAAACTACATTACTAAGTGAAGGCATTCAGGGGGCTAGGAATACATTACCAGATTTTTGCCAGCTAGCGTAACATTTCCAGGTAAGTCAACAGAAATCACATACTTAAGTCCCATCAAGGAACAAAAAAGAAGCCTGTAACTGCAGATATTTTGAAACTGTCCCATGCTAAATCATTTATCAGAATCCAGCAATTGTTCTTCCACAAACAGTTCACTGGCTTGAAAAGAACAGCATTTAGCATTTGTGCAAGCATAAGACTCCAGGACTCCTTATCAGCTGTGGGAGTCCCGAACGGCAACTCCCCTGCCAAGTCAAAGTCTGACTATTTATCTGGCTAAAATAGTAACAAATATTTGTCCAATTAACACTTGATAAAGCATCTTATTACCTAAATATTTTCTTTAAAACTATTCCTCCAAATAGTATCTAGAGAGGATACTTCAAGTACTTTTATGATTTCTTGTAAAAGCAACTGTCAGTACAGAGCCCCGCTAGATAATGACGACTGACAGAAATAAGTCTTGATAAACAAAGCCAGGTCTATAGGGAGCCCATAAACCTCAGAAGCATGTAATGCAGAAATCTGCATCCCAAAATCTTCAGAGTTCATTACCCCCCTTAAGTGCATAGTCATTTTATACTACCCTAATTCTTTCATCCTTTTTTGTTTGCAAAACTGTAACTCACCTCTGATTCAGGGGATATAACAACTTACTCATTTCCCTCTTGCCAATAAAAAGCCTAAGGATACTTTCTGAAAAGTACAGTAAACGCCCTTCTTTTAGACTGTTAGCAAAAAAACAAAAACAAAACCAAAAACAAACCAAACACACAACCATCAGAAAGCAAAATGAAACTCCCTAATCTTTCAGCTTTTTTCTACCAGTAAGTCAAAGGGACTGGCAGCAAACTGCTTGTGGTGACCTAATACTTAATTAAAAGATTAAGAACACATTATTTCCTCAGAGGCTATGCAGCATAAAGCTTTTCTACCCTTTTCACTACACACAATTTTATTCCAGATTATTAATGGTGATTTTATTCACATGAACTCCTTTTCCTACTACATGTGCCTCCTATATTTCTATTTCAAATTATCACACATTACTGTGCAAGGATACCACATGATGGTATTAGTCATTAGGGTGGATGTTAGTGTGGCTTTGCTGTATCGGAAAAGTAAATACGTGTGCTTTAACAATTACTTTGCAGAGTGCTTATAAACTGGGAATCCAATTAAATTTGAGAGTTCAGAACTCATGAGGCAAATCAAGCTGAACATATAAGCACATGTCTAAGTCTAGACTGTGCAGTTGCTAACACTCGACATAGCACAACTGCTGTCACCCATACTCTTACAGAAATCCAACCTCCCAGACTCAGGGAATAACCTCTCCACTCATTTCAGCCACTGCTTCATCTGCTGCTAGCCTAGGGATGTCAAATGGCACAAGCACAAAGACAGACATCAGGAAGGGGTCTTAAATCAAACCTTTCACATAATCTAGCAGATAGTTACCATTAATGCTGACCTCCAGCAACACAGATCAGATTAACTTGGCACTCAACTCTTTATTACTAGCTTCCATCACACTGACTACCAACAGCTAAGTAGCTTAAGTATATTCATATTCAGACCATCTTACAGGTGAAGAACTGACTGCTGCTTGGATAGGACTCACGTTCTCCTGATTTGCCCACTTGAAATGTTTTAAGAGTTTGACAAAAAAATGAAGCATGGAAAACACAAGCTCAGAATTTCCATTTGAATATAGTTAGATGATATTCTGTTCATCCTTTGATATACTTCTATGTTGTACGGACATTGTAAGTCTGAAGAACACCGAAAAGACCTTGCAGACTTTGAAGAAAAAAATAACCAAAAACCAAAGAACACAAACAAACAAGAATAAACAAACAAAAAGCCCAAACCAACCAACCTGCCCCGCCCCCCAGAAGACCTACAACAACGTCCAGACATGCAAGTTGTTCTTTAATAATGGTATTTCTTAGTATTTAAGAAAATGCTTTCTCCACGCAAGCAAGGATTTGGAATAAATCTGATCCTTTGAGATGGAAAAACTGCAGTGCTCTTGTTTCTCTTAAGAGACCTCAATACAAGAAGACACTGACAGCAAAAGGTTGTCAGGGGCACAGAACATGATTTTATTCAAACTAAGTCAGGATGTCAAGACATTAAGCAATGCACTTCCATACCAGAGAGGATTACCAACTAACTAGTTAACACACAAGGACTGTGAGCTCGGGTTTGTATTGATCAGCTGCAATCCCAACGATCACTTGTAAAGTGGTACAGGATGTAAGTCAATAGCATTCCTTTCCTAGTTACCGCAGCAAGCAGACACAATACAGGGAAGAGAAACCAACCTTTGATATGTGTTAGAAGACCTATTTTTTCCAAACATTCAAGCTATTTATAATTTGTAAACAACCCTTCCTTGCATTTCCTTCAAACAATTGTTTTCAAAAACATCTTCCAGATATCTTCAGTTACATTTTTTTTTTTTAATCACTGATATTGGTTTTAAATAGAGAGTAATGTTGTTAGGTAGAGATCCTTGTAAACTGACAGCTGAAGCTCTGGACTTTATGACTGAAAAGACTGGCAGTGATTATGTTACAAATAAAATGCCACAGAAGGCTGGATAGAAGTTCTGTCTAATAAGTTTCTCATAAGCCAATTTATCAAAATATTCAACCCAGCACAAACTGTAAAATACAGTTAAAGGTTGATGTCGAAAACTTAGGATATAGAGACTGGAAATCAACAACAGTATTGTATGTCCTGAATTACCAATCCCTGGAGTTTGTGAAAGCAACAGGAAACCATAAGCTTACACAATTAAAAGGGAGGATGAATAAGGTGATGCCTTCTGTGACATTCTAGCACTTCTGCCACCAGCACCAAACAAAACAGCTCTGGCTGCCAGTGTGATAGCTAATGAGGTGTTCAGCTGGACTGGGCCAGACTGCTACTCTGCTAGAGATTTCTGTCTCTAGGGTAACAAGCACTGGGCACTGTGAAATACAATGTGCACAATGGAGATGGAGCTCTTCCATGTATTTTTGATTATTTTTAATCATTAAGATTTTTCTATCCATCAACATGAACTATGAAGTAAATCTCCAAGCTGATAAGTATGTTCCCTATATTGATCAACATACTCTTTCTGAAAATTGAACTTCATTTCATTAAAGAGAAACTAAAATTTATTTATTCACATATATCTGAGATTTCCTTGGTTTTCCCTTTGAAGTATTCAAGTACCTTTGTTTCAGTTTACACTTGATTTATATAATCTGATCTTAGTAGAAGCAACTTCTGACTCCCTTGTATCCACAGTGCACTGACGGGAGAGGAGGGCAGGGCAGAGGAGAAGTATCAAACTTGCATGCCAGATACAGCCAAGGAGACAATAAAATGAAATCACTTTTGGTTTTGCTTCTGACACTAAAAACACAAGCTTGTAAAAGCTAAGTTTAAAGACTACACTTTTTTTTTTAATTCCTATCCTTAGAAATAAGGTTTTGCCTTAAAGATTTAGGTCACCCAGCTGCAATGGTGATCTAAAGCAACTGCCACTTTTGAATCATAGCCCTGCATGTACAGAAAATGAAGCCATTAAGTAGCAGTCCCGCAGCCTGACACCACCCTGCACACCGGCTTTAACGATTTGATCCAGCTCTTCGATGTGGGTCCCACACCTACCAGCTCAGCCTCACTCCCCTCCCTGTGGCTACTACAGTGCTACACACACAGCTCTGTTCTGGATGGACAAAAGGAGAGAAGGCAGCCCGAACAGTTTTGGGTTTTTCCCCGCCTCTCCCCTGAAAAATGCAGCTGCAGAGCAGAGATTCCAGGTATGCAGGGTGAGCTCTATGAAGCCAGTTGCAGCAGTGCCTGCACAAAGGCAAAAAATCTCATGCTCTGGCTTATGACAGTACCACCTCTTCTTTTTCCTTAACACTCTAGATCACATCTGGAGTAAGATGCCCCTCTCCAAGATTTCACGAAAGCCTCTTAACACCGTGTCGGGCTGTGAGATGCCTTCTACAAGCAGTACAGTCACTGAAGTTGCATCACCAGTCACAACTCAGCTGTTCCTTAATTCAGCAATACTCAGTTGTCATTCACAAATACCCACCTCAAAGCACTTCAATTCCACATGTATGTATTTTTTACTGAGTCCAGGATGGCAGCTATATATTAGTTGCACTGCCAAGTGCCAGAGTCCATCTGCTTATCTCTGTTCAGTGAGACAGTATCAACGTCATCAACTTTCCCTTTAAAATTATAGATTTTGAGATACCAAAACTCAGGAAGACAGTTCCTGAATTATACCAAATAGCTTCATAAAAGTGTTAAATGTTTTACTTCTAGTAAGCACCGACATAAACAGAACACATGGCATTAAGACGAAACTAGAAACTACGAGTCACAAGTGGCATAAGGACCACGAGTACTATGGTTTTCACAACACAAGAGCCCAAAATTTAAAAAAAAAGTATTACGTGAAGGCAGGCTTGAGAAAAAAAAAACAAAACAACCCACACACAGACCCAAACGAAAGCAGGTACTTCAGTTTTTCAGAAAAGATTTAGTTGCTCTGGGTTGGAACTTACTTCAAAATACGCTGGATACTGTTTAGTCAGATATGAACAGCAAGCAGCTGTTAAAGGGTGAATTCACCAAGGGCTCTTAAGCAGAAAAGTATTCCCTTGTCTCAGGCAGTCCCCGAAACTGCCGGAAAGCAGAAGGCAGGGAAAGGAGTGCCATCCTACACGCCTGACCCTCCCCGAGTCCAGCCCAGGACGGAGCGCGGGGACTCCGTCCCTCTGAGCTGACGGCGAGGGTTCTCACCTCCGTTAAACGGTAAAAAGCTATAAAAAAATAAGTACGAAGGCGCTGTAAGGGTGGAGCGAGGCCACACGCTAAGGCAGCGCCCACAGGCTCGCTCCCCCCCACGGCCGGGGGAGCGGCCCCTCAACCGGCGACACCCCCCCCCCCGCCACAGTCCTCGAGATACCAGCGGCCCCGC
>JANHFX010014138.1:0-22110 GCA_027560015.1 Chloroceryle amazona | reverse complement strand
GCCCACACTGGCCCCCCAGTCAGGAGTGAGTCCTGGGCATCCCTGCTTGGGACCTGAGCACCCACACATCTCACAGATCTGTGGGTGGAGGGAGACTATCCTGCTCCCACACATCCTGTGCTCGGGACACCGTGACAGGGTGGCAGGACCCTGCAGCACCAGGGCAACCCCACTCCTCACCAAAATCTCCTCTGCAAGCTCTCATCACAGCCCCTTTTCTGAGAAATGCTCAAAAACTGCAGCACCAGCAGATTTCCCTTCTCAGACCAAGCCCCCGGGGAGGGGTCTCTCACTAAATATCACTCTCTGGACAGACCACACTCCTCTATGAATTTCCTGCTCTTTGCATGCACAGCCCACCCCGTGGTTTTGCCATTTTTGTTGATTATTTGGATGTCACTTCCGCCAACTCTTGGTGTGGTCCGAGCGCTTGCTTTAAATTAGCAAGGGCCAAGAGTGATGGAGACTCCCTGGGTGAAAAAGCCACCCCTGGGGAACCACGTCCCCCCAATGTCCCTGGAGAAGGTTTTCCCTGGAGCCTGGGTCAATGCCGGGGCTGGGTTGTAGCTCTGGGAAGTGTGTAGGAGTTCAGAAGTTCAGCCACGAATGACGTGAAACGTCTCCAATCTGTAAAACTGGCCTGGAGGAAGCCGTGTCCCAGCCGTTGGCTTCTCTTTAAAGTCAAAATCCCAAGAGCGGATAACAAACTCAGAGCTGACCAGCCCCTCTCCGGACAGCATTTATACTGAGCTCAGCTTGCAGACGAGAACCAGCATCCCACACCTCCCATCTCCTTTGTTTTTAAGCAGCTTTTGCACCACAATTCAAAGAGCTACAAGGAACCACAGCTCACTGGCAGCGTCCTCTATTTACTGGCAAACACTGACCTAAAGCCCAGACCTCTGCACCTCGCTTCCCTGCTTTGCTCCCCAATTTTCCCCTTCTCTCCTGGTTTGCAGCACCCGGAGACACCGAGCGGCCACAAACTACATTACAGGCAGACAACAAAAAAGCCTGGGAACTGGGAGTGTGGTGTTGGAAGATGCCCTTAGCTCTTGCCCCTGTCCTTAAAATGTCCTGGCTTGTTTCTAACCAGCCCCTCACATACCTGCTGGATCCCTGGATAGTAAGAAATCTGGGATTCCAGCTTGTGTGGATGTAATAAAAGGAGAAAGGAAAATCTGTTCTTCAAAAGTCACCCTTTAATAGCAACTGTTTCTGGGACACGACCCCCACTTTGCCAAGGTTTGTGTGGGGTCCCCGTTGTGCATCCTTGTCGAGGGTGCTCTGCTTAGCAACCGGGTGCTGCAAAGCAAACAAGGCTTGTGAGGAGAGCTGGATGGTGTCTGGCAGGGGCTGTATTTTGGGGTGCATTGCCACCCTCTGCTCTGCTCAGGATGGAAGGTCCTGCTCTGATCCCACGTGTGGTTCTTTCCAGATGATGTCGAGCAGCTCCAAGGTGACTGGAGTTACAATGGTGAGCAGAGGCAGCACCTGCTGATGAGGGGGCACAGGGGCTACAGAGCAAGACTGAAGGAGTTTTCCTTTCTAGTTTTCTGCCTAGCTTTCTGCAAATGCAGCATTCAGGCCATAGCCTTACTCTCCTCTCAAACCTCCTTGCCATCGTCTGCCAAATTTGGCAGCATCCCAGAGGCCCAAGGAGAAGAGTTTTGAAGAATTTTCATGAAAACAAGCAGCTGGGTAAAGCCAGAAGGATCCTGCTCCATCTCAGAGAGCCAGGCAGCAGGGCCAGTGCATCCCTATGAGCCATCAGGGATCCCACACTGCCCTGTTCTGGGGCTGTGCTGGCAGCTGGGTGCTCAGACATGGCCTCAACCTGCCATCTAGTGTTTTTTTCACAGCTCCAGCTGCCAGATCCCACAGCAGACCGGGATCTACAGCCCATGGTTTGCCTATGAGGCAAGAGGAGCTGCAGCAACATCTCCAATAGGACACCTGAAAGCAGCAAGGAAGGAAGGTGCTGCCTGGCTCCCACCACCAAAAGCAGATGCAACACATGTCTGAACAGGAGGAAAAACTCCTTTGGTGTGAGGGTGTCAGAGCCTGGCCCAGGCTGCCCAGAGAGGTTGCGGAGTCTCCTTCTCTGGAGAGATTCCAAACCCACCTGGACACTGCAATCCTGGGCCCCCTGCTCTGGGTGACCCTGCTGGAGCAGGGGGGCTAAACAAAGTGATCTCCTGAGGTCCCTTCGAACCCCCATCACGCTGGGATTCTGTAGCACCCTGGCCTAGACCCTATAAAACCACCTCTGTTAGTGCCTGCAGGCGATGGATCCCTCCTGGTTGCTCCCAAGGATGCCCTGGGCCTTGCCCAGGTGTACCAGCATCTGCCACGCATTCCATCTGTGTCCATCTCCTCCCAGTCACTCTCTAGCCAGGACTGGGTGCTTGCTACGTGCTTCGCACAGTTGCAGCTGCTGGAGCTCATCCTGGGAACGTCTCACACCCATGTCCGGATGGAGAGGACAGGCTGCCAGCTCCGGCAGCATCCCAATTTGATCAGCACCCTGCAGCACTTTAGGACTGGGTTTGCAAACTGGGCTAGGGGCAAGCCTGGCAGTAAGCCTGACTTTGCCTTGGCTTTTGCAAAACTCAGCCAGGGCACTGTCCTGCCAGCCAGCCCTGATCCTGGGCAACCAGGGAGGGTTGAGTCCCCAGCTGACCTCACTCCAGCATCTGGAGCTGCTTAAGGCTGCCCAATGCTGCAGCTCTGACAGTGGGACCCACACTGACTTGCTGCTCCTCGCTGGGCTTATGCTCCAGTCTGTCAGCAGCAGAGAGCAGACAGTGAAGTCAGCAGGGAGATTAAAGATGTTTCGAGGCTGCAAGGAGTTTTTGCTGTTCTTTTTTTTCCTCCCTCTTTCCAAAACCACTTTTTTCCCACAGAACAACTCCTCTTTATCAGCAACAAGAACTTGATCCTCACTGCTGGTCACCTCCCCACAGCTTCCCACAGCTCTCCATTGCCGTCTGCTGTCTATGACCCCAAAAGCCAGAAGCAAGACAAGAATCCTGATGCAATGCATATGTAACAGGGACATCTCAGAGGGACGTCCCCTGCCATGGACAAAGCTGTCACCCATCCCAGGTGGCTCTGGGTCCACTGAGCACATATGAAGATGCCACACTAAAAGCAAAGTGGTGTTGGGGTGAGTTGGGAAATGGAAAAAATGGGAGCTGATCTGTGAAGCTTGGTGGGTCTGAACATTAGAGGTTAGAAAAGCAGAACTTGCTGCTGCTCCTGGTTAAGGGTTGACCTGATGTTTCTACCACAACCACAGCAGAAAAAAATCCAAGAAAAACCCCACCCTGCTGCCAGGGTTAAAATCCTGACTTCTAAGTCACTCTGATGGCTTATGAGCTTGTCATTGTGTGTATCAAGTACTTGCCCTTTTCCTTCTACTTTGTCCCAGGAATCTCAGACACAAATTGCTTATGGTTACAGAACTGTCCGGATAGGATTTTCACATAGCACTGCTGGGCAAGGGCCACACTCCAAGGAAACAGAGCATCCAGCTCAGCCTCTGGCTTAAAACTGTTTATAGAAATCAGCAGTTTTGAAAATGGAAAGATTAAATTACTCCAAACAAAAAGGCCCACTCTAACCACTGCAGCCTGAGCTGGAATGATGTCATGTAAACAGGGAAGGGGTGGCCACAGTTACTAGCAGGGGTCAGATGGAACTGCCCAAGAAAATAATCAGATCATTTTCCTCTTTGAGGATTTCAGGGTTTGACCCCAAAGCAGATGCAGGTGGGCATCATGGGATGCACCCCTTGTGCCCTTGCATGGGTGTTCCTGCCTCTCAGGGCACAAGAAAGGTGAGCTGGAGGCACTGGGGTCAGTGGTTCCACAGCATCCCCAGCCCATGGGACAGGGTGGGCAGTGCTGGGACGGTGGCACCTCTAGCCCTTCTGCAGATGTTCTGCCTGGTGTCAGGGATGAACTGTGGCTACTTTTGCTTCTGTCCCCAGAGGCAGAGAAAATTGCTGGGCTTAAACAACCTGGGTTAAGGGAGTTAAAAAACAAAGCAGCTTTGGGAAAACTGACTTTCCCCTTCTCTGTCTCAGCTTCCATTTGTTAACTTCCCTTTCAAAATGTGGAGGAGTTTGACATCAGGTGGTAAATTATCCCTGGACCCTTAGAATAACAGATTACTCGTGCTTATAAGACACAGTGGTTTATTTGTTTTGTAAACCAGGGCCTCTCCTGCTGCTCCAGCACACCCTCCTCGCCGCGCTGAAATCCAAGCCCTTTGCACCAAACAGAAGCCCTATTCATTCCCCTGCCCTGTCAGCTCGGCCCCCTTCAAGAGTCCCCCTCCAGCCCCTCTGTGGCCACAGCTCATGAAGGTACTGAGTGTTGGGGAGCCCCAGGAGAGGAGAGTTTCAGAGGCTCACAGATGAGGCCAGCACCAGTTGTTTCAGATGCGGTGCTTTGCCTGCACTCACGACCTGCCATAACTTGCCCAAAGAGAATCAATATTATATAAAATTCATAAACTTATTTGCCTATTATCTCCAGTTCACCCTTCAACCTTCCATTGCCTCCATAAAAATTTCTTCCAGGGGCCATCAGATTTGAGGGAGGACTTTGCCTGGCCCTTCCCACCCATTGCATCAGCACCTTGGGGCTGCAGAGCATCACGACTTGGCGTAGCCTTTCTGTGCGATTCACCCTGAGCCCTGCTGGGCTCAAGATGCGAAGCTGAGCCACACGCTATCCCAAATGCCTTCCAGATGACAGCAGAGCAGAGTGTGGCAGGGTCTGGCTTTGCAAGGCTGATAGAGCAACACCTCATAATAACTCCCCAGGGGCTAGAAAAGTTAGAATTTGGGGGACATTTCTCTTTGGGGACCGAGGCTTTCTGATCATGGGGCCTGCTGGAGACCTCTCTACCAATTTTTTGGGTAATCCTGCTCCCCTGAAAGGGACACCACCACTTCCTAAGGGGCTAGAGAGTCTTGATAACACATGGATTACAGGAATGACATGAAGCCCTGATCAATGACAAGGCTGCAAATTCAGGAGGTACCAAGAAAACACCTATGAAGGCAGTGCCTGTGCCCATGGGGCTCTCCAGGGTTTCCTGATGCTCAGCAGGGCAGGGATTTCTTTTCCCCACCTGCCAGCCAGTAGAAAAAAATCTCAGAGCTGACAACACGCCAGGAACTGAGCTTCAGCTAAGCAGAATACAGCTTGGCGAGGTCAGCTGAGACAGCAGCTGAACCCAGCACTGGGAGGTCTGGGAGACACCCAGAGACCCAGCCCCCAGACCTAAGGGAGACCACAGTGGCTCTCCAGCCTTCTTGGGTGCTCAGCTGGAATGAGCAGTCCATGCTTCAGCAGGGAAATTAGACTTCAAAGCCACAAGGCAGGTGTCCCTGCAGCAAGGTGTTTGACAATAAATGAGCTGTTCCCAGAGCCTCATCCAACCTGACCTGGAAGATTTCCAGGGATGGGGCATCTACCACCTCTCTGAACAACCCATGATAGTCTCACCACCCTCATTGTAAATTAGTTCTTCCTTATATCTAGTCTAAATCTTTCCCATGGCTGTGGTCCCCTGAAGCAAATGCTGCTCTTCAGAGAGCACGTGAACCACCCTTCCCATGGAGCAGGTTCCTCACCCACCGTTTACAAAGAGCAGCTCCCATTTCCAGCCTGTTTGACTGGCCCTATCTCTGCCTGTGACATAGCCCTGCCTTGGCTGTGTTATCTGCTTCCAGCAAGAGCTCCTTTAGCCCCAGCAACTCACAGCTAAGCCCCAAACTGCGTCTGCAAGGCTGTGCCAAGGACTCCCACCCAGACCACCTCCCAAAGGCACCCTCTTCTTGCAAACCCAAACCATCCCAGAAATGGCATTTCCTCCTGGTTTTGCAGCTCCAGTTACAGCTCCTGCTCCACAGTCGTGACACACCATCGTGGTCTCCAGGGCCACGAGCCACAGCTGAATTTGCAATTGGAGCAGGAGGGAGTGGGGAGGAAAGGAGGAGTTTGTCCCCTGTGCAGAGGCATGAAACCTGTGCCGCTGAAACCGCACAAAAATGCAATGACTGCGCTGAACGCAAAGCCGTGCGAAAAGCTCATTCCATTTCTAGGGCTCATCAGCCAAGCAGCCGAAACATTTCTAATGCTTGTGCCTCCTCAGAGGTTTTGGTCTATGCAGCATTATTATACAGTCAAAACTAAACCTCACAGCCAGACTCTTTTCAAAAAAAACCCCATAAAACAAACAAACAAATGGGCTTAAATTAAATGGCCCATCTCACTCTGTCAAATTCAACTGCAAGAAACCATGTGGGTTCAGGAAAAAATCCCCTACCCACACTAAGCACATGCAAATAACTATCAGAGTAGATGGAAGCAACTGCCTAAGAAAATTCCTGCTAACTGTTGCTTTGCTGGAGACTCCATGGCCTCAGCTGAGTGGTCTGAAGAGCAACTAAAGCACAGGCACTGGGCAGGCTCCTAGAAACACACGGAAGGGCTCTGGTTTGCTTTTCAGAGATGAAGAGAGGCAGGAAGGCTGGGGGGTAAAGTCTGAACCCTAAAACTAGCAATGCCAAAGTAGAAGGAGGCAAGATGAGCCTTTTGAGACCCAGGCATGGAGAAGAGCGTGCACACCAGCCTGACAGTGCCATCACCATCGTGCCCAGACACCATTAGTTGGGAAGACCTGACCTGATTTATTCCCATGAGAGTTGGAACCATATATTTGCTGGCAGATATCAGACAGCTTCAAAGATTTCCCCTCCTGCAGTACCTCAGAGGGAGTTTGGAGATAACTTCTTTTCATTTAGCTTCGAGGAGTGTTCCTTAGAGGGCTTGGTGCTTCAGGTCATCTTTAAACAGGATTAAAGAGTAATTACAAAATTTTGCTCTGCTTTAGAGAGAGTATCAACTGCATCAGGCTATGAGTGCTGCAGCACAGCCCTAACTGCTCAGGCTACCCCTGAAGACTTCAGATAGCAAGCCCAGCAGCCTGGGCTCCCTGTGGAGCTGCCCTTTTAAAACCCAGTTTTGTCCTGGTTTTGCTCAGGTTAATTATCACCAGCAGCTGCTGGCTCAAGGTTGGGAGGGTCTGCAGCTGGGATGGGCTGCAGACGGGATAAACAACCCAACCAGCCCCTGGCAGAGTCAATACCATACTGAGTCCTGTCCCTATAGAAGGGGAGGGCTGGCTGGGTTGTATGTTTTTAATTTGCTGTAGTGTGTGGCTTCAGTGTGATCAGAGCAGGGGAAGTGGGGTCTTGGGCATAGGTAGAGCCTATCACTTCCTTTGCCTATCATTTCACTAGTAATGTTGTTTTCTTCTCTCTTTGTGTTATTTTATTAAACTGTCTTTATCTCAACCTGCAGAGTCTCACTTTTTGTCTTCCTCCTGATTTTCCCTCCCTTCCCCAAGAAGGGGTGTTGAGGGAGGCGCAGGGGGAAGCAGTGGGTAAGCAGCTGCGTGGTGTTTAGCTGCCAGCAGAGGTTAAACCATGAAAAGTTTTCAACACCCAGCAATCTCTGCCCCATTCACTATATTGTCCTCCACCCCATTTACTGTTGCTGTGAAGACAGGAGCATTAGCACAGCCGTGGTGGGAAACCCATGTGAAAGAGGCAATGAAATTACCCTGGTTTTTTCATTCCACAGCCTGAGCCAAGTGCTGAAATCCAGCAAACCTGGGGAGCCTCAACCCCTCCACCAGCATTTTCATGCTTAAGTGGAGTCACTGACTCTGCTGGGGTTCGCTGGAGCTCAGCAGAGGGAGATATTATGGCCTAATGCAAACGGCACGAAGACGACAGAAAATAATTAAGGCTCTAATGACAAATGTTGGACTTGGGTTTAATCTGCCAAAAAAAAAAAAAAAAATCTCCTTCATAACATCCCTGCAGAGGTAGAAAATGCTGAGCAAACCTGGAAAGAAAAAAAAAAAAAAGAAAGAAGATAAAGCTTTTCATTTGCTAGACTGATTTATGCTCTCCAAACAGTATCACATGCTGTCGCTGACAATTTCACGCTGAGTTACTTACGCTGCCTTCCTGACATAACGCTACCTGCAGATGGGAAGGAGATTTGGTATGGCGCGGAAAGAAGCGAGGGAATATTTCTAGCTGACAGCTTGTTTTCTTTGGTCAATGCGTTGAAGGATTTTAGTTCATTATTTCATGTCTAGGCTTAATTCCCAGCCACCAAAGGGATGGCTGAAGTTGTGGGGTTAGATAGAAACTGAAATCCTTCTCCTGATTTCTCCTGAGCAAGATGTGCCTGGGGACACAGAAATGAATTAATTGCTGTGATCTAAGTCCCCAAGTCCCTGAATGAACACTTTAATTGGGTTAAAACAGAGGAATTCAGCCCTTTAAAGCACTTCTCAAGCCAAATGCCATAAGCTACAAGGCACCTGTGGGTGCTCTGCTGAGGCTGCAGCTCCAAGGGACTGTTTGGGGAGGAAGACACTGGTAGGAGTGGAAGGAGGAGGAAGAAGCAGTAACAGCACAAAGGTAGCAGTGGGGATGCAGCTGATAGGGACCAGCAGCTCTGGCTCCCAGCCCTGCCCGGGCTCCTCCATGTACTCGGGGAGTTTACCAGCATGTTGTGCCGTGCCCTTGTCTTCACCCTATCTGCCTAATATCCATTCATGATTTAGGATTAGTTTTGGCTTCAAATCATGAGGCTAGAGCTGTAACATGAGCTGAAATAGCACAGGGTAACAGCCTGTGTAAAGGAATAATATTTTCTTCATACAGCTACTAGGAAAGCAAAGGTGGGTGTTGAGTTTTAGGGGGTATCCCCCGTTCAAAACCCAACTGGTGGAAACCAGTGTAACTCAGGTCCCTAAATATTTTTTTCTGGGCTGTCTCTGTGACATAAAGGATGTTTGGACAGGAGAGTGACTTGCAAAGAGGGGCTGGAAGAGGCTGGCCATGAGGTCCCATAAGCTGTAAACACTTGAATTCTCATTTGCACTCCTGCTTCCCCCCTAAGGATCTGCAAAAAGCCAGCAAACCCTCTCAGGATGCAGAGAGCATCATGTGCAGGGTGTTTGTGTTGTATTATCACAGGGCCTAACCTGCATCTCTGCAAACATATCAGGAGATGCTATTTACTGCCATCATCGAAAAATCTTGTAAAGGGTCCAAGACGTCATCCCATGGACAGTGTTAACAGCTTGAAAAGGTCAGGCTGGCAAAAATATATATACCCAGGCCAGCAGAGGTGTAAATTGGCTGCACAGATTGCATCTATAAATGGGGTGTTCAACCAGCACTGTCACCTTGAAAGCACAAAGCAGAGACAAGAGCCACATTGTGCTGCCAGGAGAGGTCACGTCCCAGGACCTGCTGACCTGATTTCTTCTCCTTCTACTGAGGGCCCTACAGAATGAGTCTGAAAAGGTTTAAACTTGACCAGCCCCTGGAGAATCTCCTCTGTCCTTGTGTCCGATGACCAAACACATACACACACCCCCCCTTCTTTAAAAAGAGGATTTTACGTGGATGCTCCAGCAGCGCCCGTTTCCTCCTCGGTGTTAAATGCAGAGATAGGCACCAAACTGTGCCCCTTCCCCACCACCATCCCCTGCCCTGGGGGAGAAGGGACCCAGAGGCTGACTGGTGTCTTGCACAGCAGTGATGTCCCTGGTTCCTGCCCCATGAGTGATGCCTGGTGTTGGCTGCCTCCAGAGATACTCCCCTAGGAAAGCCCAAATCACTCAAGCTTTCGGTAAGGAAAGGGAGTCACTGACACGTCCTCACATCAGCTGCTTAATGAGACACGCTGGGATCTGGAGCTGTTCATTAAAAAAAAGGAAAATACAAGAAACCCAAATTGCTTCTTTACTCACAGCTAAGGAGCTACTCGAATATTTTTCTAATACCTCCACTCAGTCGCCAGCTCCCCCAGTATCTGCAGTGGTGTCTCTGAATTTGGCACAGGATTTCCCCCTCCTGTTTGCACACCTGATTTTTTCCCATGTGAATGGAGAAGAGAATTTTTCTCATTATTCCCAAACCTATTTTATAACAGTTTAACCCCTGTCAGCTGAAAGTTCAGCTCTCCTTTAGCCTCCTGCTTTTCCAAATGGAAAGTCCATTAAATCTGACAGCGACATCTTTATCCTTTCAAGTGGATCTGTCCCTGTGCCGGGCTCCAGGCTCTGCACAGAGACACCACATCCAAATCTCCCAGAACTGGCCCAGGAGCCAGCATCAAATAGGCTAATTCAGCTGGTAATTACCTCAAAACAGGAATCTTCGTGGTTTCTAAACAAGGATCAACAGCTCCTGCTTAACACATTCACCAACTGGTCTTCCAAAAAGTAAAGTCCCTTGTCAGTGAAAGCAAGAAGAGCTCAGCCAGGGATGTGTCTCTGCTGGGGGCAATCCGTCCCCAGCTCTGTCCATGGGGATTTCAGGGCTCGTGGCAGAAGCAGACTTGCAGGACAGAGGAGGTTTGTTCGGATAGATACAGGAGGAGGCATTTCCCCCTCTCCCAAGGGATCAGCAAGGCACAACCAAGGCTAGGAAATCAATAAAGGACAAGCCCATCTGAATGGTGCCCTTCTTCTGAATCATAATGTTAAATAAAATGCTAGAATCTGATCTCTTTTATTTTCTTTATTTTTTTTTTAAGCAGCCACTAGGGCCTTCATATTTTCCCACTTACATCATCCAACATGGTTTGAATCTACAGTGACTGGTAAAGCCTCAAAGGCATAATTGCAGTTGTCTTAGGAAAGTGAAATCATATGGTGTTCCCAAGATCCCCTCCCCCTTGCTTTTTTCCTTTTCTTTTATTTTTTTTTTCTTTTTTTTTTATCCCCCCCACCCCCCCCTTAATGTTTCTCACTCAGCTTCCAGATGTTTCCTGAGGAAAAAAAGAAATAGAGCAAGAAGCAAAGAGAGGTGGAGAGGAGGGTGCTGTAGTGGAAAAGGCCACGTGGCAGTGGCCAAAGGAGGGGAGCAGCAAAAGCTGCAGCCTTCATTCAGAGCAGGCCAGCAGCTCCCTGGCTGCTGGGGCACAGTGACCTCAATATCTGTGGGCCTGACACTGGACCGTGCTCTCCCATCCCGTTCTGTACCATCCCATGCCAATCCCCCTGGGAGCTTATCCAGTCTCTCCAACAGCCCACAGTCCAGAGGTCCTGTTAAGATCCTGAACTGAGTGAGGAGTGCTGAGCATCAACATATGCCCCGGACACAGCCTCTGCAGTCAGGGAAATCTCAGAGCTGTGTAGGACTTCTAGCAACTCTGTAACTCAGACCAGGCTCCTCACACCCGCCTGTCACCCTCTATCAAAGTGGTGACTCCCCACAGAGCTTTCACCAGACCCTTCCTGAGCTCTGAGCACGTTCAGGACTTTGATAAATCACCATTTCTATGGGTTGCTGATGCCTTTCTGGAGGTACTTCCACTCACCTCTAGACCTTCGGCTTAGGAGCTGAGTTTGCACCTAGAGAGCCTCTCAGGAGACATTTGCATCAGTCTTTAAAGACCCCCAAGTGCTGGAGGCATCCAAGCCCAAATGACCCTCACGTGTGATGGAGGGTAAAAATTTATGACTGTGCTGGAGCATCAAAAGGCCTGTTAGAGACAGGGCTCTGCATACTGACACCGGAGGAGCTCCTCTGTCCCAGCCAACAGCCTCGCTACCAGAAGAAATGCTCACACCATGGTTGAGGGAAGCACAGCTTAGGCATGGTTTCAATTAGGGCTGTAATTTACTGAGCTGGCTCAGAGGAGGGTAACACAAACTCCAAAGGAGGTGCCTAAAACTCTGCCTTCTCTCTGCTGAGCTCCTTTTCCTTGGGGAAGGAGTCACACCCTCCTGAAAATGTCCCTTTCTTCCTGCACAACCTCTGCTGGGACCAGAAAAGCTGTTGGTCCATTCACCCACAGCACAGAGGGTGCTGCAGCCCCAGAAGACCACCAAGAAGAAACTGCTTGACCAGTGGGCCTGGTACAGTTGTTAGGGAATGAGGCAGGTACAGTTTACCAGAAATGAATCAAGCTTTCCTAGGGATTAGAGAGCCCACAGAACTAGTAGCATGAGGAAGTGGGAAGGGATGCAGCTGGCCAAGAACTGTTGAGAGTCTGGGTCAAACGCATCCCTGAATCAACTTCAAGACCTTAAAATTAAGTCACATCCAGAGTATCAAGCTCCTAATAGTGAGGGGTTGGTTTCCAGCCTCCTGTTGAGAGTGCAAATACATCTCATCCAAACCCATTTCAGATGTTTTGCCCTTGGGGATACAGCTGCAGCCCCTCGGGTTTATTGCTGAGTTGTTTCAGAAACAACAGTGAGTGCAATCCCATCTCCCTGCCCAGAACAGGTAGCAGGCTGAAGGGTTGTTTGGTTGTGCGAGATTGTTACGTCGTGCCTCCCCAGTGCAGGTACAAAAAGGGTTAAATGTAATCTGCATGGGAACACATCTCATTTGTACAGAGCCAAGGCCTGGGAGGGCTTGTGCTTCATCCCACAGGCAGTGTTTGAAGGGCCTTCTCTACCCTCAGCACACAGTTTACCATTCCCAGTGGAACAGAAATCTAACTCCACCCAGGGCAAGAATGAGACCTGGCTGGAGGAGCTGGAGTAAGGAAAGAAATTTTGGCCTCTAAAAGATTGTCTTGAGTTTCTAGATAGTCTGTACTTTTGCTTCTCAGCCTGGGCCAACCAGATATAACTATCACAGGCCACTGCCCAGCCCCATGCCAAGGCCTGCTTGTCTGCATCACTGTCCACATTCAGTGGAGCCACTGGGTTCTTCCCCACAGGATTCAGCAGGGCTGGCCCTCCACATGGGCATCTCAGGGCTTACGCTGTGCAACACCCACCGGCACAGCAGCTTGGGAGTTCAGACAGAGAAAAAGGAAAGAAAAAGGGGCAGAACGAGAAGGAAAGAAAGAGGGAACGTCTGGCATTCCGGTCTGGGAGCGGCAGAGTCACAGAGGCAGCATTAACAAAATGTTCAGCCTTGCACAACCCTCCCTGCATTACAGTGTGACTTGGGTTTGGAAGCAGTTTCACCCCGATCCCACCCTTCGATGTCCTGCTCCGGGCGGGCTTTCAGATACTCCTGGATGCCTCCCCACCGCTGCTGATCCCCCGGGGCAGAAACCGTGTTGAGCAGAGGAAAAGCAGCGAGTTTGTGGGAACCCCCAGGGCTGGGGCGGGCGGAGGGATGGAGCGGGCGGGGGCAGGGGGGGACCGCAGGACCCTGTTGGCAGCCGGTTGCCAAGGCAACGCTCCGGCTCAGCCAATGGGAGGGCGCAGCGGCGGGGGATGCGCGGTGCCACGGCGCCACCTGCTGGGCACGGCGAGGAGCGGCAGCGGTATCAGCGGAGCCGGCCTGCGAGACAGCCCCGGGCACCCCCCGGCCCCAGCCTGACCCCGGCCCCAGCAACACAGCCGGAACCCCGGGAACTCACCCAGGGGGAGAAACGCTGAGGCCTCCCCATGTAATCCCTGGCCCAGACGGTTTGCAAGCTAAAGTTTCATCGCCGCTGGTTCGCGCCGTGCAATGCAGGAGGGGAGAAGGAGAGTTAAGGGTGTTTTTCCATCGTTTTGACCGTGATAAACCCAATGGGAACCTCAGGTCCCCAGTTTAAAAGCATTGCTTCCTCGTATAAACCTGGTGTCATGTTAGCAAGGCACAGGCACAAGTTACAGGCTTCCTCTGGTCCTTCCCAAAACTGCTTTGCAGCTGGCACAAGCTCCAACTTGCTCACCCTAGGAAACAAATCTGGTCACTGACAGATCCCCGAGACTTCCCGAGAAACCTGTCCACAGCACTGCCTTCTTATTCTGGTTCCTAGCACTGGTTTCCATACTCTTATCCTCTTCAGATCATGCAAATCAAATAAACACAATAGGTCCAGGGAGGTTCCCTTCCCTTATGACACCAAGCTGATGTGCTGGATTTTCCTTTCAGGTTCTTTTTCCCATGGGAAAATAGAAAAATGTTGTTTATTCAGCATTGTCAGGAGTGGAAATAGCCCCCCTCCCCAGTTCTGGAATTATGGGTGCTAGAACCAAAGCTCTCTGGGAGAAGGGTTAAACTCTGCAGCACCAGGAACCAAAATGTTTGGCCTCCTAGCAGAGAAGAGAACACCGGTGTAGTTGAGAGCTAGAGGCTGTATTTCTATGGGAAGGTGAATGGTAAAACTGAACTTCTGAGCTCTCCACCAGAAGCCTGATATGCACGATCTGCAACCGGTACGAGCAGGTTGTAAATATTGACAGAAACAAGTGGAATATCCTGAATGCCCCAACTAATGAAGAGAAAAGAGAAAGAGACACTGATTAGGAGGTTGATCATTGTGCTCCTGCACATAGATTATTTAGATAAGGAAAAATGGGGACTTGCATTTCTGGAAAGACGACGAGGCCAGAAAGGAGGATTCATGAACTGACAAAGTGGTTTTGGAGAGAAGCGGGGGGGCTGGAGAGAAAGGAATCTCCTCATGGCTGGAGGGAACATCCTGAGATTGGTAAAATCCTGGAGATCAGGGAGATGCGTGAGGATGCTCAGGGAGCACTGGGGGGAGCAAGAGAGTCGGTGTGAGGGAGCCGGGTCGGGAAAAAGCTCAGGTCTCGCTGATAGATAAACCCCAGCATCCAAAGCTACTCTGGGCTGGCATTTGATCTGTCTTGCCCATCTCAAGGGCTTTGCCATCCTCCTGGTTTTCTCCTCTGTGTTCAGGATCAGTGCCTCAAAGACCTTATGTCGTTTTCTACTCAGGTGGGGAGGCAAAGGGCTCTTTTCTCTGCTTCAATTTTTCCTCAAAGCCTTTGTCCTGGTTTTCTGCCCAACTCCCCTGCCAAGTCCTCAACCTTCAGGTCACTGCTCTGCCTGTCCCCAGTGACTCTCTGCCTTGCAGGCCAAGTGCTGTGATGGAGAGTTGTTCCGGAGGGACAGACGCATCAGGTAACCACCACCAAAGTCCCTTGAGCAGTGTCTGCTCCTGACTCCCACAGACCTCCCTGTGCAGTGGCAGGAGATGTGTTTATGGGCCAGGTCTCCGAGCCAGGGCTTATTAAAGAGGTGCCCAAGGTCAGGCTGCAGAATCTTCAGCCTTTTGTTTAGTGCCTTAGGACCTGGATTTTGACTTTTAAAACACTTCTATAAAACTCTATAAATAAATTACATTCTGTGCACTTGAGTCAACATTAGCCTAAAACCCACCCTCCTTATAGCTCATGTCAGGCAAATAAGACAGGCTTGATAACTGGAGAGAGTGATTTATAAAGGCGCCATATGGGAGCTTGTCTAAGAATTATAATTGATTAGTGAGCGGCAGAAATATTGCCATGGTACGGAGCATGAATGCCTCAAAGGTTTAGCTCTTTCCAGGGGCCTGGCACTACAGTGACTCTGGCATTTGCTCCATCCCAAACCCTGTGAAATCACCCTCCATCCACACCCCGGTGGCAGCCAGTTCCCCGAGGGGCATCTCACCCAGGAGCAGCAGCGCTGAATCGGGATGTGTGCTGATAACTGGAGGACACGATTCAGCCAAGGATAGCAGAGGTGGGTCTGTAAGTGTAGCCGTCCATCTGCCAAGCCCTTTTATTTTCTTAATGCTCCAGGAAGAACTGCTGGCCTGGGATCTGTCTAGACATTGCAGGCAGGTATCAGGCAGCGGTTCTTTTTGTGGCAATATCTCCAAGTGCTGACAGTCACAGGCAAGCAGGGAGGGGAGGGAAGTACTGTGGCTTCCCTCTTAACCAGGGATTTTGGGGCTCAGCGAAAGAGCACAAGACCCCATGGCAATTCATACGTGCTGGATTTGTTCCCTACTGCATCTCAGCTCCTGCAGCTTGCTCAGGGCTGTCCTGAGTCTCAGCAGGAATCTGGGGGTCTCTCGGAGCTGTCTATGCAGAAAAAGTGCTCCTTACAGACCTGTGGCCTGAGTCATCTCAGTAGGCAAGAAGAGAGAAATAAAAGACTCTATTTAGAGCACGTGACAAAAATTCATATTTCTAGCAGTAGGTAGCATCTAGTGCACATTAGACAAGAGTTGTTGAGTTAATTAGAAATGTATATTTGATACCCAGGCTGAACAGGGCCCTGCACGCTGCTAAGGTTTAATAATTGATTTGTAATTTATTTGCCCATTAATTCTTCCTCTTTCAGAGCGAAGCCAAGAGCTTGTGCACACTCGTCCATCATCCTGGCCAGCAGCGCTGCAGCCCCTTCTCCCACAGAGCTGTCGGGGGTGACAGACTGGAGCCTGTGCAGGCTGTAATTAGTTACTTACTTCAGAAGCTTTTTATAGGAGACTGCGTGCCTCTCGAGAAAGATTAACAAAGGGTTTATTTCCTGCGGGCTCGGGCCACGTGTCAGCAAAACCCAGGCTCCAGAAATTATTGATTCGCTTTCCATAAGGTTTGCATTTTCAAGGTAAGTGATTTGGCTGTTACAGGCATCACATCCCGGGGCTCCATTCATCACAGGGCAGAAACGGGGCTGACTTGGAACCACTGGGAGCAGGTTCAGGTTTAAACAGAGACTGTAACACTTTCTCTCACTCTCACCATGTATTACAACAGGAAGAAGGCTTTCCAAGGTGCTCATTCCCACATAATCAGAGAAAAAACATAATTGCAATTCCCAGATGCCTGCAAGAGCCCTGCTCCCTTCTGCCGTTGCAGGATCAGGGGGTTTACAGGCTCATTCCTATATGCTCATTCCTTCTATTTTACCGTCTGTTTTCTGAACTTTCAGGACTGTCTCTGAGTCATAGTTTCCAAGCCTTCTACTGCAAAGTGCATTAGAAACTCCCATCGCTTCCTAGAGGAAAACAGAGTTTCCCACATGACTGGGTGATCCCAGGGTCCTGGAAACCAGCGACAGCCCACATAGTCTGATTTACACTGAGACAGCCAGGAGCTGAAGGACAAACAAACAAAATACCAGCAGGATGGAAAAGGGCCCAAACAACAACATTTGGCAAGCGAGGAAGTATCTGAACTAGTCAAGATGGGCATTTCACAGAGGTGAAGATCACATTTTTAGTACAGAGACATGCAGCTCACGCTCTATTCAGGGAGGGGAGTCCTCTGTTTCTGCTCAGTGCTGCAGGGCAGAAGCGACCATCTCCCCTCCTATCTCAGCAGTCCTTGTCCTCTTTCCACTGACCTGACAAACTCTGTCTGTGAGAAAGTGGTCTAATCATAGAAGCAATAAGGAGGGGAAAAGTGGGTAGGAAGGGGATAAGAATGGCTCCTCCTGACATGGGCATGGCAGAGGCATGGCAAAGCCTCCCCAGGATGGTTGGGAGGCCCAGAGACAATTCTGGCAGGAGAGAGGCCATAGAACAATCCAATCTTCACGTGTGAAATCTCCCATAGAGCTGCTGCTATAAATAAGGATGACGGATTGATTGCCATAAATCATAACCTTGCTGACATCCCAGAGCTCTTGCAAGCAGCAGGGATGCTCGTGTGGCTGGTTGTTCTCCCTTGGCAGAGGCAGGAGAGTGATTACTCATTTGTTGTGTTTCCTGAAACCACCTCCTCCCTCCCCCACAAGACGATGGCTTGAAGAGAAGGAAGGATTTGAAGCTCCTTGTGAAAAAGGCTACAACAGGTCTTAATCATTGAGTTCCCTGTATTTGTAGGATCAAGCCCTTGTAATCCTGGGAGAAGTGTTGCCATCAGCAAGGTCACTGCTTATTTTGGGCAGAATAAAATGAGAATCCAAATCATCTTCTTTGGAGGTTAAACCTCTCATTTCTACTGTGTTTACTGGGGTGACACAGACACCACACATAAGCCTGCCCTCCGGACCAGAGCAAAGGGGATGTGTCTGCTCCCACTGTGACTGGGTTTGCCCTCAGCCACGGGCTGACCGGGTCCAGCAAACGCTCCAGAACTGTGGCAGGCGAGACCACGGAGCAGGACTAGCTGTGTGCTCTGCTCACACACAGCGACGGATTTGCCTGGAGGATGATCCTCCTCAGCAGCCCAGGAACCCCACCCAGGGCTCTCTGTGGAGGCACAGCCTGATTCAGTGGTTACAACCTGGGGCTGCGCAAAAGCACCTTGTTCCTTTTCTTTGATCCGTCTGTAATTTCCCTGACTTAGCAGAGTTGTCCCTGATTTACATCCCTATAGAGACATGATGGTCTCACCCCGGACAAGGTCCCTCAGCAAAGCACCAGTAGTCGAAAACCAACAGCCCCAGCAGCACCCTCAACCAGCAGCAGCCCAGGGACTGCTCCCCTCCTGGAAACCCTTTAAAACCTTTTCTACAAACATACTTTTCTTAAAGTTCAAAGCCCAATAAATCCTTCTTCTCCCTTCCATGCTGCTGGAAGTTTGTTCCCAGCTGTATATTTTCAGATTTTAAAAATGTCACCCTCAACTGCTCTGAGCGCACGTAAGTACTGTAAGAAACAAACCATATAGACTTCTTGTCAATAACTCCAGCCTCAGATGGACTCCCTGCAGCCCTGGCAGGGTAAATTATAGCCTTTCCCCCCCAAATGATGGCTGGCTGCATATTATTGGCTTTCATCTTTATTGCCTCTTAAGGTAAAATGGCTGGAGTGACAACAGCAAATAGCTAGCCACAAATTGTCTCTCCTGCTGGCCTTCCTCCTGCTTGTCAGCTGGCTGAGAGGCTCAGAGGGACTCCAGCGCCCAGCAAGGATGCTGAAATGGGCTCTGTGCACCCCATCGAGCCATTCAGGGGCCTGTGGTAAATCCCACCCAGCCCTTCTCCTGACAAAGTCCCTGCAGGGACCAAGTGTCACAGGAGGGACACACACCAGAGGAAGCACTGGACAGCTGGCCCTATTTCACCCTCTCACTTACACCGCTACAAATGTTTACTATGTGGGAGCACCCCATATTAGACACCAGTGAATCCACAGCTAGCTGGATGGTGCAAAAAGCTCTGGATGTGGGGAATGGTCCATGTGGCTCATCCCTTGCTTGCTTCTACAAATCAGCCCCTGACACTCGCCCCGCTCCCTCTGCTGTCACCAGATCAGTCTGGTTGGTGCCTGGGGACACAGTCGGAGCTAAAAACTGGCTGACCAGGGCTGTTCTGGCTTTGTGACACGGAGCCTGACACTTACAGTGAGCTCTTCTGATGTGCCCAAAGGTACCTGCTGTTGATGAGCTGCTTCCAAGGGGCAACGCAGAGAGCTTGGGGCAGAAGAAGTGAGAATTTCTAGCAGAGAAAGATGGTGAAGACAATGGTCCCCTAAAGAGAAACAAGAAGATTTATCAGCATGTGAAGACCAGATCCTTCCAGGCAGGGGTTAATCCGTGGGGTCTTTGGGGACCCACCTCCACCCTCCAGATATCAGGAAATTGTGCACAGCACGTTCTTTGCCATAAGGAGGGAAACATTTTTGGAGCAGGAACAGACAGGCCAGAGCAAGCTTTTCTCATCCAACCGGAGTCTGACGGGAGGATCCGGTTTCAGAGGATTAGGTAATGTCTTCGGATCGCCCAGGAACCCACGTCCTGATGTGTCTGCTCAGGCAGTGAGCTGGGAGGGGAGGCAGATGTTGATGGCCATGGACACACAGGAGCAGCCCTCCCAGCCTGGCCCTCCTCAGCCTCCTCGCTCGCCCACAGCACATGGGCAGGAATGGGGTGGGGATGGAGCATACAGCATAAACCCCTCCCAGGCTCTACCAGCACACTGGAGACCACCCTCCCTGCCATCAAGATGAAGATCTGTGGCTCTTCCAACCCCTCCTGGTAGCATAGGACCCCACCACCCTCTTGTGACAGTGGTGATGCCATACTCCTGTTCCTTTCCCTCCACACTGTTGGAGCAGGTCCAGAGATGGAAAAATGACCAGAGGATTGGAACTCCTCTGCTGGGAGGCCAGGCTGGGAGAGTTGGGGGTGTTCAGCCTGGAGAAGAGAAGGCTCCAGGGAGAACTTCTTGAGGCCTTTCAGTACTTAATGTGACCTGTCCGAAAGATGGAGACAGACTCTTTAGCAGGGCCTGCTGGGTCAGGACAAGGAGTGATGGTTTAAACTGAAAGAGGGGACATTTAGACCAAAGAGAAGAAATTTTTTATGATGTGGGTGGCGAGAGCCTGGCTCAGGCTGCCCAGAGAGGTGGCGGCTGCCCCATCCCTGGCACCATCCCAGGGGAGGTGGCCGGGACTCTGAGCACCCTGCTCTGATTGCAGATGTCCCTGCTCCCTGCAGGGGGTTGGACGAGATGAGCTTTAAAGGTCCCTTCCAACCTAAACCAGGTTGTGATTTTGACTGGAAAGAAACCCCTTGAGTCCCCAGAAAGGGGCAGGGAGCCCCAGGAACAGGATCCAGCCTGCAAAGTTCACAAGCAGCAAGGCAGGAGGGCGGTGGGAGGCTGGGCAAGTGGACAGGGGTGGGTGGGATCACCCTCCCTGCTCTGCTCCTGGCTCACTTGGCCAACCTTGGGCCAGGCAACTCCCCCCCTTTCCCTCCCCTCCCTCCCCAGCTCTGCGGTGAACTCATGCAAGGCAGCCCACACCACGGCGAGGGATGTGGCTGCATTTATTACAAGGTAGATGCTTTTATGTTATAAATTAAAAGGTCCAGACAAAATGAACACCAAGAGCTGTGTCCTCAGGAATCAGAATGACTCAAACACAAGCTTTTTATAAGAAAATAAATTAAATGACTTGACTGTTTTACTCATCAGGCTGTTCTACCTTTAACAGTATCCTAGCAAACACTTGTGCCTTCATTTAGTTTTCTCCAGCTTAATACCCACCATAAAAGAAATGCAGCAGAAAGACCGTCTGAGAACTCGAGCAAATTTCCATCTGACCCTCCCCCTGGGTTTTGGGTTGAGTGTTGAGTGAATGAGCTTTAAAAGCATCTTTTCATTTAGTCTTCCACAGCAGAAAATCACCGAGCCAAGAATCATACCTCACTTTGTCAGAAGAAAAACAAGATGTGGGCTTAGTGGAATTGAGTTGCGTTGGAGCACGGTATGGAAAATGTTGCATATAAAGCCAAACAAGGTTTCACTGCCAGTGTTGTAAGGGAGAGAGATGCGAGATTTTTGTGGCCAGTATTTCTCGCCTGTGCCTTGGGATCTCTGGCTCTTTGGAAATGAAAGATACTCATTTTAGGCAATGCTTTACTTTAAGCTGTTGCTGTTAACCCTTTGTCAAACTGCAAGGGAGAAGCAGGAGCTTGTGTTCTTTGAAGGGAAAAACGAGTTAAAATACTTAATACACAGTGGGCTGTCGATCTGCACAACTTGCAAGAAATTTCAGATTCAGGATAGAAATTTCAAAGTCGGGACAAAAATTTCCAAGTGAGGGCAAGAAGGAGGGAAGGAAAGGGAGGAGACTGACAGCAAAACATCTTTCAGGGGCAGAAAGCTGCTCAGCAGACTCAGAAAGACTTGAGGTCCGTGCACAGCACCAGGGAGCATGAGAGGGAGGCAGAGTTTCACCTCATGAACATCACAGCCTTCCAGAATGCTATCAGAAACCAGCAACCAACCCACAGACAGTGGGGTTTTCCACTGGTTGTATGGCTCCAGTCCCAGGGCTGCCCTGGGCAGGGGGCAGAGAGAGGTGGGCAGGGGGGAGAGGGACCGGGGGAGGGGGATAATGAACCCGGGCAAGAGGAGAAGGAGCCGGGCAGGAGGAGAGGGAGCCCGGACAAGGGGAGAAGGAGCCGGGGAGGAACATTAGGAGCCCGGGAAGGGCAGAGGGAGCCGGGCAGGGCTCGCTCCCGTCGGGAGGTGGCAGCAGCACTTTGCTCTTTGCTTGGACGGGCCCCGCCGGGACTGCCCGATGTACTGTCCCCCCCGCCCTGGGGGGAATTAGCCCGGCTCCTGGGCCCACAGCCGTCTCTAAATTCAGCCTCTGCACTTCAGGCTTCTGCCCTCCACGCTCACCCCCAGCAGATAAACCCCTCTCGCCATGGAGAGCCGGGGATGCGCTGGGGCAAGGGAGGGTGATCACCTGGATTCTCCGGTTAGTCCCCACTGCTCGGACCCCCAAAAGCTCCAAGAATTTTGTCTATTGCAGCAACTGACCGTGAAACCCGGGTCCTCTGAGCTGGCTCGGCACTGATCTCCCAGTTGCTCCCACCTGGTCCCATTTTCACCCACGC
>JANHFX010014136.1:20614-33517 GCA_027560015.1 Chloroceryle amazona | reverse complement strand
ACAGGGCAGGGCTCAGCCCCCCAGTATGGTCCTCTGAGATGGGAGAGGCAAGCAGTGACTGTGCAGCACAGCCTGACCCTCATCCTCCTTCTTACACTGCCTTAAGACCTTATCTCCAAGGCGGGCGACGTAATACAGAGAATACAGAGCTGGTAGCAGGGCTCCCAGCATGGTCAGAGCTAGGCACTCAGACCTGAAAACCTTTTTTTTTTTTTTTTTTTTTCTTAACAGTCAAATTCCAACATGTGCAGGCTAAAAATACATCCCAGTCTGCCATGGACTCTGCCCACTCGTACATCTCTTGGATGATTCATGTTTTGTCAGATCCCAGCTCCATTTCAAGATTAAAAATACCAGGTTTGGAAGACAAAGTATGCACAGGTCCAAGAAGGTGTCAGAGCCCCACAGGAGGTGGCTAGAAACCTGACTCTGATAGGAGATGTCCTGCTTCAGCTGGGACCACAGGCTGGGCATGGTCCCTGTCACAGGGAAAGACTGCCCTTGCCCCACAGAGGGGGAAAGCCCAGTAGCAGCCTCCAAGGCTCCAAGCAACCTCTCCAAGGACAGACAACCCCCACCAACCCCATTACACCCCAAGTAGCACTAAAATGGGCGGATACCTGCATGGGAGCTTGCCTCCAGCTTTTACCTAACTTAATTAACTTCACAGTTATGAAGTCGCCAATAACTAATTAGACAGCCCCATTCCCGCTTAATATGCCAAAAGCTGATTCCTAATTAAATATTACAGGGATTTCAAAGCATTTCTGACAACATATTAGATATGTAAAAATACTGCAAGTTAGCAGTCTCCCCCACTGAAATCCTGCCTGGGAACAACGAAGGGGCCTGACTGTGTAGAAATCCAGGACATCTTTTCAAGTAAATTGGGAGGACTCATTCTTCTAGCAAAGAGGGCTTTTTTCTGAGGGTTGGAGATTCCCAGAGCACAAAGGAGGCAGCCCAGAAATGCCTCTGCCAGTGTCGCCGCCCCCAAGAGCCCGGCAGCAAAGGTGGTTGGGATGTAAGAGGGCTCCCAGTTAGTTAAGTAAACATTAATGCAAATCGTCAGTGAGCCCGCAGATGAGATCCCAGGCTCCATGGCTTGGATGGGAGCAGGCGCCTCCTCATATTATCAGCCCATCCACCCATCAAGGGGGGAGCAGGAGTGGGAAGCTGAGAAGAAAGAAGCTCTGAGAGCCAATTTCCATCCGACTGCAGTATATTTGATGTCTTGTGAAGTCGAGTTCACACATGCTGCCTTGCTTCTGCCTCACACAGAGAAGGGGCTGGATCCTCCCTGCACACACAGCCCCAGCTCCAGCTGAGCACATGAGCATCCCACAGCACCCTGGGACCTAGCATGGGATAAGCAATCCCCATTGCATCCCCCTAGCCAGAGAACAACTGGAGGGAAAAGGTCTTGGGTTTGGTCCTGTCCTCCTGTGTCAGCTCTGAATGAGGCCAAAGCTCAGCTGCCTTGCTTTGCCCTCTTCACAGAAAGCCTCTGTGCCTCCACTTTGAACGCCTGCTTGGAGTAAGAGCTGAATTCAGTGCTAAGACAGAGCCGTGGGGACCACGGGATGGGGCACGGGAGGGCTGCAGCATCCCTCACTGTAACCTGCAGGCAGGAGCCCAGATTGATGCAGCTCATAGCTACTCCACTGCCAGGCTCTTCCCCTAAAAGCAAAGAAGAGAGGAGGCAATCTGCAGAGGAAAAGGTGGGGAGCAAAGGCAGGGGACAACACCGGGAAATTGCCTGCAAACTTAACCCAGATTGCAAGCCGGAGCTGCAGCACTGGGCTTTGAACGGTGATGTTTCATGTGCCTGGTGCTCCTGCTGCTCTCTGTGCCTCCCATCAGTCACCGGAGAGGGATGAGGACAGAGGGAGCATTTGAAATTCACACTTCAAAGTTGATATCCAAGTGGCCTGGTCTGTATTTTCTGCACAACTGGAGGCAAGTTAGGGAGAGGGAGAGCGGGCAGGAAGACAAGGGCTCATGCTCCCAGAGCCTTTAATTCTGGCATCAATCACCCACTCAAGGAAGCTCTGCTGTAGCAGGGAGCAAGGAGATGTACTCTACCCCTTCCTGCTACAGCTCCCATGCTGCAGCTTGTCCTCGAGGTGATGCTGCCTGAGGCTGGAGCACCCTCAGCCCAGGGGTTCTCCACACACTGCTGCACTGCCTGAGAGCATCTCCCACTGTGTCCACACACACTGTGGCACATGGACTGCAACCCACTGCCCACCACATCGTGTCCACATGCCCACCAGTGTGCAGACACACTGCATGTGCATGTGCTCTCTTAATTGCTCCTCGCTTTCAAGCCTTTGCCCCAGCAGTGTAATTTTTCACCCATCCTTGCACCAGCACACCTGGAAAAGCAGTGCCCTGGGGAGCAGCACAGGGGGTGACACATCCCCTCCAGGACTCTAGCTCATCTTTTGGGGACAGTGGAAAGATCAGTGCAATGCTCCTCACCCAGAAATGCTTCCTTTGGCACACAACCCAAGGAACACTGGGGGGGGGTGAGGTAGGGAGGAAGACAGAAACTGGAGGCTGGGAACAATTCTATTACCGCAGTGTGCAAGTAAAATCGGTATCTAAAGCCAGACTGAAAGGGACAGCAGCAGTGCTGATGCCAAGGAACAGCATGAAGCACCCACCTCCCTGCACAGTACTCACAAGCACCCCACACCTCCACCCTTCCCCATGGCACCCAGCAAGGGAGCCACAGAGGCTGGTTCACAGGAATCCTTTCGGTCCCATAGCCTCTACTGGGAGCCATGAATGGGGCAGGAGGTGGGGAGCAGTGCTGCCCACCTGGCTCCCAGCCATGGCCCAGACTGGGGCAGGAGCTGCTCTGCATCCCAGGTATCTTCAGAAATAACACCACATCCTGCATCCCCGCAGTCTGGGACACAATGTTCAGATGCATTTTTGGGAAAGCGACAGCTGATGTCAGTGCAGGGTGGGCTGGGCAGCCCCTTCCTGGGCAGAGATGGTGCCATCAGAGTGTGGCAGGGAGTCTGTGCAAGGGAGGAGGGTACTTCATCCTCCTGTGCTCCCCCCCAGACCCTCACTGTCCCTGGAGTGGGTGCAACACCCTGGTGCCCCATCACCCAGCCCAGGCACACAGATGTGTAACCCCACATCAGACCAGGCTCTACACACTAATGCCACGGCTCTCCTGCTAATGCTCTCCCTGCAAAACACATCGGGATTGAGGGTCTAAGTGCACCAAAGCTGGGCTTTGAACTGGCTTAAAGAGGCACCTTGATTTTAATCAGACTGCCCACACCACTCAAAACAAGATCCTCCTGAGCCATCTGCATCCTTCCACACAACATCCAAGAGCCTCGCAAAGCACAGCCAGAGCCCAGAGCTGGTGGATACAGGGGCTTTCCAGGACAGGCTCTCACCTCTGTAGCTCAGGGGACATGTGTGCTGAATTCAGCTCCCAGCCAAAGGACAGCTCTAAACTGGGAAACAGCCCCCCTTCCAGGGTTGCCACCTGTTTTCCAGGGACTCAGTAGTCTCACCTCCCTTTTTCCAGGGACAGACTAGGGCACAAGGACAGTGTGCCATAGAGCCAAGGACCAAGGACCACTCTCCCTCCTCCAGTCCCTGGAGACCTACCTCCCAGGCCCACAGTCCTACCAGATGAAAGGCTCTCCAGCTAAACCCCATCTGCTTGCTGGAGCCAGGGCGTCTACTGGGCTGAGTGATACCTGCCCCTTCCCCACCACGGCACCATGGGGTGGGCAGTTGATCTGCAGAGCTGGGGCATCCCCATCACCTCTGCGACCCACAGGCAGCTGCCTGAGCGAGCATCCACTAGCTCACAGGAGGCTGTAGGCAGCATGGGGCTGGGCAGGTCGGGCAGCTGCCCACCTCCCCCAGGGAAGGCAGCGGGCAGCCAGGAGGTGACAGGTGCCAGCCAGACCCACGCCGAGAGGGGAGCTCCTGTGTACAAAGGCAGCCCGGTGCCGGCCACACGTTGCTAAGGGCTGGCATGGTCAGCTGGTGGATGAGGCCCAGCAGGAACAGGGTCCCAGCACCCATTTTAACCCCAGAGAAGAGAGTTTGCAGCAGTGCCTGCTACGCCAGTCTGCAAAAGATCCTCCCCCTCTCATTACATTTTCACTGCAAGAACTTTCTTATACCTTATCAATAATTCACAGGTACAAACGATAACGTTCCCTGTCATGGTCCGGAAGCCACATGTTCCCCAGCGAGGGGGAAGGGACCGATTGCGATCGCTATTGTTAATGCCTGCAGAGACAGGGGGGAGGCGGGGAGGATAAATATTTAACACTGTGTCTCCGAGCAAATGTCCATGACCGAGGGCTGAACATGGGTTTTACACAGAGCTGCTCCTGCCCTTGAGAGGGTCATTAGCATGTTAAAAGCCATCAGAGCTGCGCTGATGGAAGGGCTCTGCTGAAGAGACACCCCCGCAGCGCTCTGCCCAGGGGGTGAGGGGGCTTTTGCTGCTGCAGGAACGCGGTGATCTCCATCGTGCCCACAGCTCCCCGTTCCAGAGCACAAAGGCTGCGCCCTCAGCCACCCAGCAAGGAGGATCCCCAGCTTTGCCTGCTGGAGCATCGGGCACCACAGCAGATGCGGCACCTGGGGGTACCCCGGGGTCGGTGTGTGGCCGGCCAGGGCAGTTCATTGTGCAGGGAATTACAAAGGGGACACAAAGAGCCACACACCGCATTTTGTGTGAGCTTCCTCTCCCTGGCTGCCCGGGCCTTTCTTTTGCTATATTGAGGGTGAGCTTTCTGTGTAAATCCCTGGGGCGAGGGGGGCAGGAGGGGGAGAATAGGTGTCTTTGTGAAAGAGGTTGAAAAAAAAGGGGAAAAAAGAGAAGCAAAACCCAGGCCCAGCAGTGGCAGGCTTCAAGGACAGGAGCACAAAGATTCCTAGAGCATGTAAAGACATTCCTACAACCAGGGGATCAGGGGTCAGCAGGCTGCAAGGGTACAGGGGTGTCTGCAAACACCGCCCTGCTCTCAGGGGCACTGATGGTTCCCCACAGCATCCCCCACTCAGCATGTGTTGTCCCTAAACTGACAGCCAGTGTAGGACTTTCACAGAGCCACGTCCCCAGCTACAGCCAGCTTTTGCTGGTTCAGTCCCAGGAACAACATCAGGGGACTGGCAGCCAGGAAAACCCTTCACCTGGACAACCTAGGAGTGCTCCATTTTGGCCTCACTGTCACAGTCACTGCTGGCATCTCTCTGCAAAGGGATGGGAACAGGAGAGGAGCATCTCTGCAGACATAGGGGCACTGGAGGAAGAGCAGTTGTGATGGGCAAAGGAGTGGTGTCATAGAGGAGAGAGCATCTTCAGCCATCATCACTATTTGCCCTGTGAACTCTGAGTCAAAGCTCTTGCAAAGCTCAGCCAGCACATAACTAGGCAAGGTACTTTGTAGCTCATAAAATTAAATCCATCTTTCCCTTTTACCGCACTAGTAAAACATAACTTTGCCTAAGATACTCAAACAGGACTGCATCTTAGATGTTGGGAAGGTTGCAGCTGAGCATCCCCTGGGGAGAGTGTGGGAAGGCCAGTGCCAGAGGGTCTTGCTCAATTTAGAACAGCAGGGACAACCAGGAAGTCCCCCTTGGCAGCCCAGTCCCCACCAGCAGACATGTCTGCTCAGATGTCATCTCACATTGTCCAGGATGAAGAGCCTCTGCAGCCGCCTTTGTTCAGCCAGCCTCACAGAGCAGGGATGCTCAGGAGCTTTGCAAGCAATTAAGGTGCTGGCCTGGGATGGAGACGCTGGATTGATGCTCCCAATGCCCAGAGAGGGAAAGTGGATGGGGTCCCATCCATCACCCAGAAGGGGACACTATCACAAGGATGCCTCCGCGCACACAGCCCAGACACAGAGCCCTCCATGGGATTCCTGCTCCAACCATGCCCCTTCCCATTTTTCACCACAGGGGAGAGAAGTATGGTCTCCTTCACAACTTCAAAGGACATTTAATCCACCTCTTCCCAGCTGAGTGTTCAATGGTTAACTTCTCTCCATGGTAAAAAAAAATAAAATTATTTCTCATCTGAATTTGTCTGGTTTCAGCCTCCAGCTATTGAATGATTTTCTGCCTTTTCTCTTTTTCTTTCCTTTTTTTACAAAATTAATAAGGTGCCAATAATCAGGCTTCTCCCCATGCAGGTATGTAGAGACTGGGATCAAATCCCCTCCTAACCTCCTCTTGCATACACTAAATAGGCTGAGCTTTTTAATTCTTTTCACTGGAAGGCAGGTTTTCCAGACGTCCAATTATCCTGCACTGCCTCTCTGAGCACTTTCTAATTTCCCAACATCTCTCTAAACCTTGGACCCTGAAGCAGAAATGGTGCTCAGTGGAGGCCTCCCTGCTGCCCCTCAAAATGGCAACCCCCCAGTGCTGCTCTGCTCATCCATCTCTCCCTAAACTGCAGCTCTGGAAGCCCACATCCCAAAGCAGGCTGCTGCAATGGCTGCTAAGTCCTTTTCAGTGTAACCACCTCCCCAGACACTGTTCTCCATCTTGTAGCTGTGACCTACATTTCTTTTTTTTTTTTTTTCCCAGTTGCGTGACCTTGCACGAGGATGCTTTGCAGTGCAGGTGTTTCAGGCAGAGGAGCATCCTGCTGGACTGGCATCCTGGCAGCAGCATGAGCTCTGCTCCTTTCACATATCAGTTTGTGTTTCCTTCCAAATTGAGGTCCATGATAGTGAAGGTGATTTTTTCCCTGGCTACATCACCTACACTGTCCAGCTCACTGCACACCCTTGGCTGGTGCAGGGCAGAAGAATGAGGCAATGAGAGCCCAGGAGACTTGGGAGGAGATTGGAAGAAGTCAATATTGCCACTGAATATCCTGAGACCACCACAGCTCTGTGTAGATGGTGGACACCAGTTCATCATCATCAGACTCCTGCTACACCCTGCTAGAAAGGTGACCACTGCAGTTCCTCCAGGAAGTCTACCAGTGAAGCACATTGTCAGAAATACTACACTGATTTTTGCAGAATATTAATGTTTTCATTGCCATATCCTCCAGGCAAGAGTAAAATGACTTGCAGAAGTCTCAGTATATCATGTCAGCACAGTTGCTACTTATCAACCCAATTTGTCAGCTCATCAAAAAAAAAGATATCAGGTTTGTTTGACGAGAGCAATTTTCAGTGTGGATTGGCATTAATTATCCTTTAATTCCTCCCCGATTGCCACCTGTATCGTTATTGTAGTAGGGATCAGTGTCAAGCTGGAGGCAGAGCAGCCAGTTCCTACCCCAGCAGAGGCATCGCAGGGATGCCCCATCATTGCTCATCATGCCTCGGCCCAGACAGTGCTGCGAGGGTTAATGACCTCGCTGTCACTCAAGTGACTGATGCATAGAAAGTGTCACATCCCTCCCTGAAGGGCCCAGGTCCTAGCCAAGGGCAGTTGCTAAGAGATGAGGCAGCGATGGAGGGAGTGAAGAAGGATGGTGGAGAGGAAGGGTATGTTTTGCTGGGCCCCATTGAGGCCAGATCCTGCCCCAGGGGGCTGGATCCCACACTTCATGGAACAAATCTGTGGGCCACAAAATTGCCTACAGGGTTAAAGAGGGATGGGAGAAGCCCAGATGAGAGGGGCAGGCAGTAGCAGCTGGCAGCATTGGGCTCACACCAGGGGTGGCTCAGGCTGGGGTGGCCCCTGGAGAAGCCAATATTTGCTTTCTCTCCAGTTAACCCTCGGGGCGAGGAATGTGGGGTCACCACCTGCACAGCTCCCCAGGGAGGTAGTTGTGTGTGGAGGGATGTGGAGACATCCCCTTTCAGTTGCACTGTTTATTTTCTCAGTATTTGTGGAAGGAAACAAGAGCCAGGGGGGAATGTGCGGCCAAGGATTGGCCAGGAGTGCTCGCATCGGCCGAAGGTCAGCAGGTGAGGGAGACTGGCCAGCAGTACCCAACTGCCCCACACATCCCACTGTCACCCTCCCCAGACCCTTTTCAGCCCCCACCTTCTGCCACAGTCCTTCTGGATTGGGAGCACTGCCATGGGTCTCCTCTCCCTCGCCTTGCCTCTTCCACCCACTCAGCCATCTGCCTGGATGCAGCCAGACACACTGGGACAAACTGCTGCCTTCACAAAAAGCCTTTGCAGGGTGACTGGGTTTGTTCCTGCCAGGAACAGGGCTTTTCCAGCTTGCAAGAGCAAAAGGTACCACTCAGTGCTCACTCTCATTAAACCTGATGGGCTCTTCTGCAAACCACTCCCCTAAGAAGTTTAAATCCCCAGGGAAATCCTACAGTACAAGGGATACTCCCAGCAGCCAACTGACTCACAGTTTATGTCCCACTCCTACTCTCAGCCATTAATAAAACTCAAAAGCAATGACCCTGCCCACAACTCTGTGGTCCCCACCAGTGACACCACTCCCCAGCAGCCCTTTGCTCCTGCACACTGCGGGGACTGAGGTGCTTCCAAGCTAGACACTGCCACTGGACAGACTGCAAACACTCGGCCCTGACACTGTGTAGCAGGTCTGGAGGAGAATTCTGGCCATCGCTGGGAGGCACAGCCCTTAGGGAGCAAGGGAGGGTTGTCATCATGTCTCTAATCCCTACAGGTCTGGGAAATGCAACTGGCAGGGATATGCAGGCAATTTAGTTTCTGTCTCTGTGACTCAGTTTTCCATCTATAAATAAGAAAAAAAAATATGCTGATGCCTGCAGCAGCAGGGATGTTGGACTGAGAGAGTGCCCCGAGGTACTCTAGTGCTCAGGCTGAGGGTGTCAAAGATGAAATATTATCATTCCTCACATTGCACCCAAGGCTGCTGAGCAGAAACTGCTGCTCCAGCAGCGCTGCTGCGGTGAGCCGTATTTGCACCGTCAGCTAATGCCAAGCTGAGGCGCCTCTGAAAGCCAGGCTCACACACAGCGGCTGTCCCCAGAGCCCTCAGAGGGGATAGCAGAGCCTGCTGCACACCGTGCTCTGAGCTGGCCAGGGAAGGTGCCTTCAGTGGTGCATCTGCCCGATCACTCCAGGCGTGGCACAGATGCAACCAGCACCCTGGAAGCCTCAGGGCACCCTGGTGCCATGGGCACACATGTGGAGCAGCCACCCTGACATGGGAGAGTCAGGAAGCTGCCCGCCATAGCATCCCACCTGCCAGCCCCAAGCTCCTTGCCAGTGGCCCCCTGCCGTGGTTGAGGCTGTGGGGCTGTTTCCCAGTCCAGGATGCCCATCTGGAACCCATTAGGCACCTTTAATCCCCCTCATCCATTCTCGTGCTGTCTGAGCTCCCCCACCCCAACACATACAAACGCTGCCATTCAAGCAGCTAATTTAAACAAATTCTGCCCAGCCTCCATGGCGAGAAGCAATGAAAAAGCCAAACGAAGCAGCTCAAAGCCAAGGGGGGAGTAAAATAAAAAAAAAAATAATAAAAAATAAAGGAAAAGAAAGAAAAGAAAGAAAAGAAAATCAGTCAGTGCAGCAGGGCTGATACACAGAAAGACCAGCTGCATCCTCCCATCCCAAGCAGCCCCAGTCCTCCCCTCTCGCAGGCAATCAGATACCATGCAGGCTGTGTAATTGGATGGCAAAGGATAGAGAGAGATGTCTTAAAGCTTGGGCCTAATCTCATTAACACCCGGCTGTGGGGATGCTGTGAAATCGTAGGATGCAGGAATGAGCAACATGCTGCGCCCGTGGGGAAGAGAACAAGTGAACCGGAGTGGGAAAGCAATATGGGGAGGCAGAAATGCCTCTGGTCAGACAGCAAGAACTGGAAACACTGCAAGCCCTGGGAATGCAGCCAGCCCCACTGCTTGCTCCTCACTTGCTCTTGTATACCCCACAAGCACAGATTCTCACACGCACCCCCATCACCTACACTGCCCTGACTTCATCTCTATGATCAGTAATTAATAGCACCACTGGTAATTGCTGGGCAGTAATAAGCCTGGTTGTGCAATGGAGAGGAGCTGCAATGGAGCATCCCTGGGGTGAAACCTCAATGCCAGGTACCCGCACCCTGCCCCTACAACCATCACAACACACACTGATAATGCACTTCCAACACCCTTGCCACGGACAGGCTCCTACCCAGCAAAATGTGTGGCTTCATGTTTTGCTGGGTACATGCTGGTCTGTGTCAAACAGTATCGCCAGCCCCTGGACAAGCATCTCAAAAGGGTCCCTTAATAGGGTCGACCCCCAGCCTATATCCCCAGGACCCCGTTGCCGAGGTGACCCGCAAGCCCTCATCACATAGCAACAGCAGCCCCTGGGAAAAAGCATCCCAGCCCAGGGAGGGGGGATGAAGCACCCACCCACCTGTGGGGCTCAGAGCTGGACAAAAGCCCCTTTGAGCACCATAGTGGGGATGAGAAGGAGGGGGGATGATGATGCAGAGACAGGACTCCTGTCTCACCCCCTCCCAGCTCTGCCATAGGAGGGGTCTGGAGATGAAGGACTTCCCAGCTCCAGGATGAGAGGCACTTTTGGGGAACTTGTCCTGTGCTTTTCACATTTAATACTCTGCCCATGCAACAGGGCACCTCTCTCCTCCTTGATAGGACCCCAAAACTATCATTTCTCAAACACTCAGGAGGATGCTTAAGATCTTGTCCAACTGCACCTACTGGAGAAACCTCTCTCCTCCAGCCCTTGGAAAAAAACTGAGCAACTTTATTTCAATCCCCAACAGCTCTGCCCCAAACTCCATCCCCCACCAGAGGGGCAGTGAGGACCAGACAAGAAAAAATGGGGGCTGAGGAAACCATTTTAAACCATCTCTTCCATTTCCTGCCTCCTGGTTTACAGAACACAGGACTGCGAGATGTCTTTGGTTACCAACAGCTCCTTTGGGAGCAGTAAAAATGAATCCAGCTTTTCCTGTCCTGAAGGAAAATACAGACACAAATGGGGACCAAAGCCTCTGGTGGCAAAGGGGGGATGCAACACCCACAGAGGGGCTAGAGAAGGCAGCCAGTAAAATGCCCTAATCCATATGCTGCTTAGCTCTGTCAGGGCAGTGGGGTCCTAACCAGAGACATCTGTGTCTTGCTGGTTAAGTGAGGATAAACCCAGATGATAATTAATTTAACACAGATGATAATCTGGGAAATGAATGCCCACCTCCCCAAACCCACCGCCAACACACTGCCCAATGGGTTTCTTTGTGCACAGATGTCAATTGCCAGGCACAGGGAAATGGGCTCTCCAGACCAGAATGATCCCAGCAGGTGGGGGACAGTTTCCCCTGGACAATGCCTACAAGCCCACTAGGGAACCCCCTGGGTGTGAGAAGGGCCATCTTCCCCACTTGCACTCATAAAACTTTGTTCTTTACAGTGCTTCAGCATGGAGAAAATATATAGTACAGCGGGTAAAGCAGCCTGTTTGGGCAAGAAGATAGTGCTGGTGCCCACTGAGCCAAGTTGTCACTGTTGGGGCTGAAGGCTGCATGGTCCAGCACCAAGGGCCCCTTGGAAGCAGCAGAGAAGGGACATGGCACAGGCACCCTCACAGGCAGCAGTCAGAGCAGTGCTGGAAACTGCTGTTGGCTTGTTTCCATGTCAGTCCCATCAGGAGAGATGAGGGGTCCAGCACCTACCTGCAGCAGAATTAACCAGCAAACGCAGGTTAATTACCTGTCTCTGCACATTAACACATCTGTGTGATGCACATGCAGAGGTACCAAGTTACAGCGTACCCTAAAAATCACCATATAATATTTTTTTTTTCTTCTCCATTCTGGAAGTCAAATTACCAAAGGCTAATTCTGCTCATGACTCCTTAATATTTGAACCTTTCTACTATCTGAGCTGTGAAAACAAGAGGAAGGAAATGCCTTTATTCTGCTCTCAAAATGTATGGACAAAAGGATAGGCTCCTCTGAGTGCTCTTTTAACTCTTCCAGGACACCAAATGTGGCCAAAGGGTGAATATGGCACAATGCAGGCAATGAGCTATTAGGCAGGGAGGGAATAAATAACTCCCCTGTGATTTAATAGCTGTGTAATTAGCACTGCTGCCCAGCATTAGGAAGTCTTGATTTTTCATCACTTTTTCCCATGGGTTGCAAATTCCCATTTGCTGGTGCAGCTGGGATCGCAAGGGGGCTGGGCAGGGATGCCACTGGAAGGGGGGCACTTTGCCAAAAGGGCCAGGGGGCTCGAAGCTGCACCACACTACAGACCCAGATCTCTCTGCTTTAGTAATGTTACAAAAGCCAAATCCAAGACTGCACCTGAAACAAGACCAAGGGTGCTCCTGGCATTGCTGGCAGCTCGAGGGGGCAGCCCCACAAGTGAGGCTTGACCTCAGACATTGCCAGGGAAACCTTGGAAGCGGCTCAACACTCAGAAAGCCGGAGCCAGCCACGGGTCAGGAGCACAACAGAGTGCATGGAGGGAAGGGGTAGATTATCTCCAGGCAGCTGGCTGGCAGTGCCTGCTGCTGGAGCACCTCCATGCAGGGTCTGCACCATCACCCATGGTGGGAGTGGGCTCAGGTTGTGGGGAAGTGAAGGGGGAGTCTGCTCTATGGCAGGTTGGGGCACAGCAACAACCCTCACTCACCCTGGCACTCATGTGTGGGTGATGGAGATGGTGACTCATGTCCCAAAAAGTTTATGGAAGCACTTAAATATAAAAAAACTCTTAAACAAGTGTTTAGTTTGCGAGGCTTTGAGGCTTGGCTGTACTTAGGATCCCCCAGGGAGCTTTTTTGGGGCCTCAAAGAAAAGCAGAGGTCTGTGGCATGTTAGTGAGGGAGGAAGAAGGGGGAGAGCAAGCAGGCAGTGAGCAGCTCCCTGCATGACAGTGCCACTTCCCAGTGGGGACACCAAACACAAAACCCCAGAGATGTCCTTACTGTGCCCGTAAGGATG
>JANHFX010014136.1:0-20198 GCA_027560015.1 Chloroceryle amazona | reverse complement strand
GCCTCCCCAGCTATCAGGGTAAACATGCTCACCCTCCTGATTGGTATTCGGGGGGATACGTTCCAGCCCGACTCCCCCAGCCCTTCTCTGTCCCTGACAGAAGGGGCTTTGTCATGGAGCGCAGGAGAGTACAGCACCCAGAGTCGAAGAGACAACAGCCAAAACATGGGCACAGTGACAGCAGGGACACTTGGCCCTCACCCGGCTAGGGGAGGGAGATGCTGTTGGAGGGGGAAACTGGAACAGAAATGCAGGACACTGGGGAAGTAGCAGAGAGGTTTGCTCTGGGGGCAGCTGCTCTCTGCTCCAACCTTGGCACTTTCCTCTTGGACCACGTCCCTCTGCAGAGGGACACCAGCACACACACATGTGGGCAAAGAGCAAAGCAGTAAAGGGGCACGTGCCTGGGGTGCCGAAGAAACCTTGCTACAGCATGGGTAGATGAAAACACAGCACTGTGCCCAGAGGCCCCTTCCCACGCAGCAGCTGCAGGCTCCCAGGCACACACTGAGCTCGCCAGCTGCAGAACAAGCACAAAACCTCACTGGAGGTAGTGAACCTCTGCCAAAGCCCCAACAGAAGCAGCCATGGGAGGACAGAGCAGGTGTCTGTCACAGGAAAGCCGTAGCACAGCTAGAGCCAGCTCACCACCACAGCAGGATTTCCAGGGAGCCAACATGTGGGCAGGCACCAAAAATCCCCCACCAGATTGAAGCCAGGGCTCAGGCAGGACAATACCCACAGCTGGGACAGGAGCAGAGCTGCAGCATCTGCATCCCCCTGCACCACACCTCCCACATGGCACTGGCGCAGCCACCCACTGCAGGGGCATGGGACCACTCCATGGCCACTGAGCACACGCTTTTGTCCTGACATTTATCCTTCTCTCACTTTCCTATCTGGGGGTTTTCCCAGTGTAGTGCCAAGAGGATGGTCACTGGTACAGTCTCGCAAGCAACACCTCCCACGCGCAGACAGCCCCATCTGAGCGGGGCCTGTTTTGTTATTCCTTTCTCCGACAGCTCCTTTTTCACTTGTCACCCTGTTTTGCTACTACTCAGCTCACAGCTTCCTCCCACATGGTTGTGGTCCTCTCCTTCTTGAAGGATGCCGTTTGCATTTTCTCAAGTTATTTAGCAGCGCTCCATTTTTCTCTGCCTGCTTTTCTCAAGAAGATTAGGGCTGGCTTTGGACAGATGCAGCGATGGTGTGAGGAACCTGCCCCAGAGCTCACCACGATGTAATTTTCCTGCCTGGGCAGCACACCCAGCCGCAACACTCTCTGTCACTGAGCTCAAAACTCCCTCATCACCCAGATCTTTAAAAGTACCCCTGGTCCAGAAGGGTCTGGATCAGCCCCTGGTCTCTGTCTCAGCTCCCAGACAGAAATAAGTGTAGAGCACTGCTGCTCCTCTGCAGGCATGACAATTCTCCCAGCCCCTACAGCATCTCCAGAGCACGGGTTCTGTCTCAGAGAGCCACCTGATTGAGATGTTAACGCCATTTCCAGGGAGCCCCAGCCCTTACAGATTGGAGAGCATCAAGGCCAGCTCTCCTTCCTGGGCTGGGCTGCTAGCTTGGTCATGGCACCATCTCCTCCACCATTTTTGCTGGCATGGGTCCAACAGGAAATTATGGGCCATGGCCCATGTCTTAAATCTTCCTTGTTCTGTAGACAAGGACTTTTTCCCCTACTCTCTGCTCATTCTCTCTCCACTCCCACTCTACCAACCACAGAGCAGCTGCTGGGACTTTCAGCAAGGGAAACCTCTGGGCACCTACTTCTGGGGGCCTAAATCCAGCCAGGATTGTTGCTGCCCTGTGGGAGCACCTCCCCAGAGCTCCCTGCAGCTGAGCACCCATCACTCTTCTCTTTTCTCATGCCAGCTCGACCTTCCCTTGGAGAAAACCATTTATTTATAGCCATCCTGGCTGCCTTTAGCACATTTCGACAGCCCACGTCTTTGCCTCCCTGACAATGCGCCTGCAGCATTTCTGTTCTCACCCTCCTGCTATGGCCATCCCAGACTTCTCTTTCCTCCTCGTATTTCCCACCCAGCACCCCTAAAGGGGCTTAAAAATGACTTCAGGAGGAGGTTTTACAGGAAGGTGGGGAAAGAAGGGAAACAGGGCTACAAAACATCCTTCCCATGTCTCTCCTAAGAGAGCAGAGAGAAACTCAAGGGCTTGGGTCCCCTATTCCAAAGGAAAAAATAACTCCTGCCACCTCAGGAGAGATGCTGAAGTGAGGTCTGCCAGCACCCCTTGGCTCCTGGCGTGCCATAGGACTGCACCAGGGCACCAGTGCTGTGCCAGGATGTGCACAGCTGCAGGGCACTGGGGTCCAGCACTGGACAGTGCAATAGCAGAGGTCACCTTCTTGCCTGGGTAATCCTTGGTGTAAGGAAAGATCCATTTTTTATCAGCTCTCCAGCTCGCAGAAGACATGCTCTTCCTCAGCGAGCTTCTGGGGGACCCCGCCCCCCATCCCCCCAAGCTCATGTGCTTTGTTCTTCTGTCCAGTGCTGACAGTTTAATTAAGCCCAGTTTGAGATGGGGTCACCAGGGTCAGGCGCTCTCCAGCAAAACCTCATATCAGCACCATCTCCAGCCACAGGGACTGCTTAATGAGTTATCTGCTCCTTGCGGCAGATATAAGTAAGGGAGGCCATGCAAAGAGTCCTCCCGTGTCACAGCCCCACTGCCAAGGCACCGGCACAGCCCCCACCACCCCATCTCAAGACTGAGACAGACTTCAGGCAGACATCAGCTCAATATTCCCAAATACCGAGGGGAAAAACATTCCTCTCTAGGTGTCTCACCTCCCCCACACCCTCATTTGAGGTTTGCTTTCTGCTGGCCCTTTCCTGCCATTCCCCAGATTATTTAAACCCTGACGGATAAGGTTTAACTCCAACCCTTTCCATTATCCCAATGCACAAATGCTCTTTATAGCCAAGATCCAGGTAACTAATTGCAGCTTGAGCTGGGCTGGGAGACCACAAAGCACCACCGATGTGGATTAGGCTTTGATACTCAGACCCAGAAGGCAGACAAACAGCTCTCCATCCCAACCTGAGCCCAAGGTCCTCCTCTCTGTGTTTGTGAGTTATTTCCACAAGGCTTGAGGTACAGTGGAAAGCTGCTCTATGGGTATCACATACCCCACGTTCAAGAGACTTGCCTTAACCTTCTGCCATGTTACTGATCTGTTGCTGAAAATGAATCAAGGCTAAGACTAGAAGAGGCTGGAGCACCCAGGCCAGCAGCCAGGCACTCACCTAACCAACCTCCACTGGTTCTTGCATCCACCCCTGTCTTTCTGCTTCAGCTGCCACCCGTCAGATCTGGTAGCCCCATTTCCCAGTTAAATAGATCTCAGACCAACTTGTTCAGCCAGTTTCTGCTAATTCAAGACCTGTCACTTTCAAGGTAGAACGACATGAGGACATAGCAGGTACCATGGGAGTTTGAAAAGCATTTCATGGGTGGTAGCAGTAGTCAGGGCAAGGGAAGCCTGCACAGGTACTGCTTTCTGGAAGTGGTCTGGAGACCAGTATTTGCAAGAGCACAGTGCTGCTAAGAGTCATCTCTTCCTACACCATTCCATCCCGACCAGCATGGGTCCCAGCCTGCCTCCAGGGCAGGAAGGGGGGACTGAACTGCAAGGCCACCCCAGATCCATTTCAGCAGTTAAATAAGCGTACAGCCTAGCAGAGAGGCTCCAATTTCAGTTCAAGGGAAGCTGATTTCAATTTAGCTTAAACCTGCTCCCCACTGACTAATATCCCTGTAGCCTAAGCCAGATTTGCAACAATGTAAGAGTGTCCTTATGACCTCCCACACCTACCAGACTAGCACAGGTCCAGATCTCACCTCCAGCTAAACCAGCGTAAGAGAGTGCCTAGACAAGCTCTGCCCTGGGCACTCCCTGCCCTGTTGTCCCCCCCCAAACCATCCTTGAGCACCTCAGCAATGGGCAGACATGAGGAAAGGGAGCAACAGGTCCTTCAGTGCACAGGACTTTGATGCCCAAATGCAGCACCCAAGGCAGTGGCCAAAGCAGCAGCTCCTGATGCACTCCCCAGGCAGACCCCAGCACTGCACCCTGCCCTCACTAACGCAGGCAGCACATGGGATACCGTGCTGCAGAGAAGGATGGCAGGCAGCTCAGTGTGTCCCCCAACTCCCAGTCCCACAGGTCCTCACAGGGATCCTCTGCTCTGAGCATGCATCAAAGCTCCCCAACATGTGGGGAGACTATAGCTGAGGGGCTGCAGAAATCTGAACCTGCTCACACAGCTCCAAATTGCAAAAGAAAAGCTCTGGGTGCTGGTGTCCAATCAGTGGCTATCACAGCAGAGATGCTCAGAAAACAAGTTGGGGCAGGAGGGAGTAGGTTTGAAACAAACACCACATTGCAGGAAGCAACGGTAAAGAAACATGCAGAGGCTGAAATACACCTGTACATGGGGTGGCTGCAAGGAGCATCTTGCACACCCCTTTTCACCCATGGCAGTATGCACAGCCCCAGCTCCACACAAGCCCAGGAACCACAGTGGCACCCACCACACAGCCCACCCAGGAGCCCACCGTTCTGCATCTCCCCAGTGAGTTGTTGAGGTTTACATTTTGAAATAGGCAGGTATTAAAATATAGAAGAGATTAAAAGGGAAACATTAATATTTGTCAAATAATTCTCTTGACTGTGTTTTTGTTATGCAATGGGCAGCTGGAGGAGGATGGGCCCTTGCTGGCACCACGATACAGCACCAGCTGAGCTCAACAAATGCCATTTGATAATTAATTGAACGCCTGTGCTATCAGCTGCCATTACCTAGGCCCATCTTTGGCACCAGTCCACCATTTCACACATCCCACGCTGGCAACCCACACAGTGTTTTAACCCTTCATAACACCATCTCAGGCTGGACTCCAGGACTGACTCCCTGGCACACTTGGAAGAAACCGGCACCACCGCTGAGCAGAACAGCTCAGGCACAGCCTGCCTGCGCAAGCAGGGCTGCCTGGCGCCGGGCATGGCCATGCCTGCCCTGGCAATCTCTCAGCCCATTCAGTTATTTCATCCACTCCTAACCTGCCCTGGCAGGGACCTGGCATCCTCATTTCACAGCAGAGGAATGGAAATTCAGGATGCAGGAAGCGGCAAGCTCGTGTCCCAGGCACAACTGCCCTGCTCCTATGTGCTGCAAATCAGCTCAGGGTGTTAAGCATCCTCTCCAAATGATGGAGGGCACCTCGCCCAAATTTGGCATGCATCCTCTCCTCCTCACAGTCCTCTTCCCAATGTAAGTGGTGCCTTACATAGCTGAGAGCTGGTAAATGCTTTTGTTAAGAGGATTTCCTGCAGTTTGAACAACGTTGGCACTGCCAATGGCACTGTTGCCTGACCAAAGCATCCCCCAAGCAAGGGAAAGCCAATATGGAAGAGAGAGTATTTATCACAACCCCAGATGCCTCCTCAGGCAGCCTGCAGCTACACAGCAGGAGGATCACAGGGGTCAGTAGAGCTGGAGCTTCTGTGACAAGAGAGGGTCCCTGGGCATGTTTCTCTGGGTACAGAAGGACAGACAGGGACAGGGGCAGCAGGCACAAGGGGCTGGATCCGCCCTGGGCAGGGCTTCTCCCCAAGCTGCTCCGGACACCAGCAGAAAAGCAGCTCTTAAGCAGTACTGTAGGGCTCCCTGTACCCTGTGGAGGTCTCTGGGAAGGATAAGACCCCCCGGGAACATGCTCTTTCACACACACCCCCTTTATAATAACTCAGTCTAGGGGGTACGGGCACCCTGCTCCAGAGCCTGTGATCTGCACACGGAGAGGAGGCTGCAGAGCAGCACCTCTGCAACCAGCACTGTGCAGGCAAAGCCCAGCTCAGCGACACCAGCCCCAGCCCACACTGCGAACACCCACTTCCACATTCCCATGCACTGCAAGGACATTTAACACAGTCTAACAGCACCGGTGTCTCGGGTCTTTTGCAAGGCAAAACCAATTCCCTGCCATGCTGCATGCTTGGGTCACTCAAACAGGGTGCACTCCCCTGCCACGCATCGCGTACTGCTCACTGGGACAAGACACCAGCAAATCTCGAGCACTACCCCCCAGAAGCAGCACCTTCTCAGGATCCAGTGCTTCTCCAAACCCTGTGACAGCCCTGAGCAGCCCTGCAAGCCAGGCAGGGGAGCCCTGCCAGCACAGAGGGTACTTACAGCCGTGACAGGGCCTGGTTGTTCTGGAAGAGGAGCTCGGGCAGCGTGTGCAGCTGGTTACGGTTCAGTCGTCTGCAGGGAAGGAGGAAAGGGTCAGGTTTCGGGGCAAAGCAATCACCCTGCCTGCAACCCAGCTGGCACCGCCCAGCACAGCTGGAGCACTTTAGCTGGCCCAGAGGGGCCCTTAGAGCTGAGCGTCCCACTCAGCGAGGACCCCCCTGTCCGGCTCACCGCACTCCCAGGCAGGGGCAACCAACGGGGCATTAACAGATCTACCAACAATATTGTAATTACATGCAGACAGGACTCCAAGCTGTTAACTGCTGATTGCTGCTTAACTGCACTGTTAACCTGCTGCTCACTCAGCTCCTCATATTTGTTGGAGCAGCTTGGATTTTTAAACTGCTGAGCTATTTTACTGAGTACTGGACTGGAACTTATGTCTCCCTCGCTAACACACAGAACACAGCTGGTAACAGTGAGAATGATTTGTGTTTAACCTGCCCCTCACCTCAAAAGCATCAGAAAGGACTTTAAGATCTATAGAAGCAGAAAGAGGTTTGCTTCCCACACTGTAAAATACTGCTGCTGTGCAGCAGAGAACCTGTTTGAAGTCAGGCAGCACCAATACATCATGGTTTAAGGTAAAAAGAAAAGGATGCTCTCTGGGACTAAATCAGGTGGCCCCTCGCCAACCCTCCTCCACTCACAGCCGCTCCAGCTCCTTCATGTCATCGAACGCCCCACGCTCCACCATGCTGATCTGGTTTTCCATCAGCTGCCTGCAGACAGAAAGGGTCAGCTTTCTGAAAAGATGGTCCCCAGCACTCCCACCTCACCAGCAGTGTCCTTGATGCTCCTCTGGAGCCGGGGCCACCATGCTCCCAACATGCCCTCAACACAACCGGGCCTCTTTCTCCCCACTCCCTCCCAGCTGGAAGTCTACCTTGTGAATGCCCTGCCAGCAGATGCTCAGCAAAGGGCTTAGCATCATCTCAAACAGCCTCAGGAGGGGCTGTGAGCCTAGCATAGTGCCCACTAAGGTCAGGGCATCTGGTCCCTTGACAGAAACTCACAGGACACGGAGCTGCTTCAGCCCAGCGAAGTCATTCTTGTTGATCCGTGTGATGTTGTTGCCATTGAGCTCCCTGGGGAGAGAAGAGGCAGAGATCAGCAAGGGAGTGCTCAGGAGGTGAGCAGGCACTAGGGCTCCCCAGTAACTCCCCAAAAAGGGCAGACAGGGCACAAAGGAGAGCAGTAGCTGCTGCATTTCTGTGCTTCTTGCTGACACTGGCTCTGGAGAGGATCCTCACCCTCAACAGGCAGCAGTGCTGGGGTCCCAGAAGTCTGGCTGGCCATGAGCGTGTGAGCTGGCATCTTTCATGGACCATAAAGCAGCAAGGGGCAGGAGCAACCTGGGTCACCCATCTCCCTGTCCCCATACTAGACGTCCCTCTTGGGACAGAAGCCCCAGAGCCCTCAGGAATGCAATAAGCAGCCCAGTGATGCCAGCAGCTGCAGTGTATCACCCCACCCTGGAAATGCAGCAAACACGTGGTAGCATCATCCCAAACACACAGAACAGCTTAGAGTGGGCATGGGTAATAAGAAAGCAAATAACTGTCCCCCTGAAAAACAGAATCCCTCCAAACATCCAGCTGCAGGTCACCCACATCAGCAGAACAGCCATCTCACACCTTCTGCCTAGAGAATAAGACACACTTGAAGTTTCGCCTGCCAGAGAGATGCTTGCACAGGACAAGCTGCTGCTTCTGGCACCACCCTCTCATGCCAAAGCCCTGGGTGAGCAGAAGGCAGGCCCTCCAGTCAGAAGGGAGATGCTGTCCCAGTTTTCCTCACTCCACTGGTGGAACTAAGGGGAGAGGGCAGCCCATGAGGTGCCTGCATCCACCCCACGGCTATTGTCATGCCCAGTCTCTGCTCAGCTCCGGGGCAAGGTGTGTCCCATTGCTGGACCCACCTGTGGCGAAGGCTCTGCTCCCAGCCTGCCAGCTACACCTCCCCGTCTCTCCCCACCACAGTCTCCATCATGCCTCTGCTAGGATTATCCTGCTTTTAAACATACTGAGACAGGAGCTGCAGAGATTTACACCTCGTGGTCTCAGCTTTGCAGTGCCTTTCTGCATTATAGGCTGTGAGCAGTGTAAGGAGCAGAGACTGTCAGCCCTCGGACCCACAGCCTGCAGAGTCGGGGTCCCTGTGAAGCACCTTAGGGCCGGAGAGAGACTCCCCCTCAGCAGTGCAGAGCACAGCAGTGTTTTCTCTTTGCCATGTAGCAAATCCGCCCACAGTGCAAGCTGGGGACCGAGGATGTCCATAGCAATGCGTGGCCCAGGAAGGACTCCCGTGCTGGAGACCCACTGCCTGCACTGAATACAGGCACAGAAATACAGAGGGAACTAAGAACAGAAAGGGAAGGCAGTCAAGAGAAGGGGAATTGCTGGAGCCAGGGCTGGGGAGAGCCAGGAGGTGAGGGTGCCACCCTGGACAGGCTGCAGTGTCTGGGCAGGATCCCTGCAGCAAGGGCTCTATAACCCCTGCAGCAGGACCAGGGAGCGGGAATGCCCCACATCACACAAGCGGCTTAATACAATGCACACCATTCCCATCCGGAGCCAGGCTCCCTCCGCCAGGCTCTGCGGCCACGCGAGAGGCCGAGGTCAGCAGCGGGCTGACCTCGGAGCCGCTGCGCAGCGTGTACGGCCACTGGGTCCAGCCAGCGCAGCCGTGCACCCCGGGGTGCTGCCATTGTCCCACTGAAACGGCTGATAATGGCTAATGAGTTCCAGCTCGCCATTATAGCCTCGTAATTACACCGCTATTCAGCTCCCGAGATTGCCCGGCTCCTGCCTTTATCCAGCCGTGTGTGCCTGTGTTGGGAAGGAGGTGGGGGGAGCATGTTACTAGGACACAGATGAATGCAAGCTGGGAATGAATAGAGGTTCCTCGGCCCCGGCGATTAAACTGAAACCCACACTCGGGTTCTGCAGTCCCATAGTTCGCACAGCTCACAGTGTGGCCAGTGCACATCTGGCTCTCGGGGATGGGGCTCCAACCCTCAATGCTGCACCCTGTGGGGCTCAGTCCTGCCCCTCTGCCAGGGAGCAAACCCCATGGCCAGGCTGTAAGTCACAGGCACAAGGCACTGTGATGGGTCATGTGTTTTAGGGACATCTCTCACCGCTGGAGGGGTGGCTTGGTACGTGCAGATGTGTACCCACCTCCTAATGGACCACAGTCTTGGGGTCAGCTAAGGGCAGGGAGAAACCCCGGCTTTGGGAGTGTTTTTTTCCAAATGTCCTGAAGGGTCCTTGTCAAAGTAGAGTGCCTGGAAGCATTCCAGGGCTGTGCTAGAGGCCAATCTGGAGGCAATGGTGACCATTCAAGCTCCTCATGAGGGAGGGTCCCCAGCAGGACTCCCATGTCACCTTCTTTTAAACATTACTCTGGCTGCAATGTATACGTGGAAGTTAGGAAATCTCTGGTACTGCAGACAGTTAAAGCAGAGAGGCTTAATTTAAAAACTGCTCAATCTGAAAAACAAGATTTACACAGCCTGTAAAGCCCAAGGTGGTCCTCAGAGCACCAGCACCCCAGAGCCTTAGCCAGAGGCAGAACTGAGGCAAAGCAGCATGGAGACATGCAGGAGCACCAAGGAGCCATGGACTGGACGTGGCCAGGCCCTTCACATAAGAAAACCAGGCTCTGCCCTCTCTCCCAAGCACCTTCTGGGATAAAGCGGCCTGAACTCAAAAGACTTTCCAGCACAAGGGGGCACAGGCAGGATACACTGCCCTGGGACAGACCACCCTGGGGGGCAACTGTGCTGGCCATCCAGCCCGCCTCAGCCTCAGCTCTCTGCCTGCTCTCTGAAGCATCCTTGGGATGTTTCCAGTACGAGGGCTGGTGGCCATCCCCACATGGGGCATTGTCCCAGAGCCCCTTCACAGACTCCCTCCTTGGGGACTGGCCCTGACCACTGCTCTCAGCACCCCACCTTGCCTTTGTTCAGGTGAATGATGGCCTTTGCGGTCGAGATGGGAACGAACAGCAGGTAAAGCTTATTTGTAAGGACGCCGAGACAAGACTGCAATTTAACGTCATGCCATTTTTCCCCTCCATATCCCTTTCAGCTCCTCATGGAGATAAATTACAGTCTGCTGTGCCTAGAAAGCTGGATCCCTGCTGCTCAACTGCTCACCCGCTGCCTCCATGCCCTTTCCTAGTGAAGCTAAACTCCCTGCCCTGCCCCACGCAGCAGAGCTTCAAGAAGGACTGATGTGTCTGGGGAACTGCCTGGCAGAATGTTTGCATTTCAGGACTGTGATTTGAAAGCAGAGGTGCAGGGCATGCTCTTTTCCCGTTAATTCATAGGGTTTAATGCCAGGAAGGGTTTAATGCCTGCTCTGTCAGGGAAGTTGGACTTGATGATCTCCAGAGGTCCCTCCGACCCCTACCATTCTATGATTCTATGAAAGCATCCTCACATTCATCCAGGCTGCCCTCCTCTGCCCCCTCTGCACCCCAAACCTAACACTTCCTCTGGAGAGGCTGCAAATTTTAATTTGCAACCTTCAAGTTTCAGAAACCCCCCTTCTATTTCTCCCTGGGAAGGGAAAAGTCATTAAAACAAGCAGTCCTTTTGCTACGTTGCTTGCAGATCATCCCACTCCCAGATGGGATGTCTGTGCTGCAGCAGAGTTCGTTAGACTGGATTTGCATAGTCTGGGTTTATATTTGGTTTCTATCTTTCAATGGCTTATTCCATTCCCAGGGGGTCTGATGCATCTTTTCCCTTTGCAGGATTTGGAGATACACTAAGTCGGTAACAACCTCAGAAACTGCAAATGCTGAGGGGTAATTTATTAAATACAGTCAACATGAACAACATTTCCCTGGGCACTGATTTATCAGGAGCAGGAAGAGGAAGGAGCAGACAGTGCAATTCCACTAACTATACCCCATTGCAAAGCATCAGCCATTTGGCACGCACATAACTCCTGTCCTTGCGCTCAGCCCAGCTCTGCTCTCCCCCCGAAGCAGAAACCCAACTCCTACCTTTAAGAAGGCAGGGGGAGCATCTGCAAGAAGAAACCCTCCATTTGCACCCACAAGTGGAGAAATGTGTTCCAACCCTATCAGTGCCAGCACAGAGTGGGTACCCACAGTTCCTGGGTGGTTACTGCAGGGGCTGCCAGAGAAGAGGTCCATGCCAGCAATGCCAGCAGCCAGACATGATCCTATAGTCCCCACTCTGAGGGCCACCACTGCCCTGGTGCCTGGCAAGGCCAGCAGTTGCATCATTCCTATGCCGTATCCCTCCCTCCATGGTTCCCATCACTGTGTCATTCTTGCCCTTGGCTCAGACCACCAGGCCCTGACAGTATGGCTCCCCTCCCAGCATCTCCATAGCCCTCATCCCAGAGTCCTGACTCCAGCTGGAGCCAGCAGTGCCAGATAATAACCACAGAAGCAGAGAAATAAAGGTCACACACCCCACAGCAGCATCTCTGCAGTCCTCCATCAATCTTGACACGGTTCCTTCAGGGACAGGAACAGGGACTGACACTTCCCCATGCCCTATTCCATCATGTCACTGCTCCTGCCTCAAACATCATTTCCAAAACTCTGAACTGAAACCCTCTCACTGCAGATTAACCCCATACCTGACTACCTTGGCCACCACGATGCAGAGACCATGCTGCTCCCCTCGTCCCCTCTCCCAGCCCCCTTCCCACCAGACTGCCCCTGGCCCCAGGGGGTACAGCTCTCCCTCAGGGTCTCTCTGCCTTGCAGGTCAAGGACCACTTGGTTCATGCTCCCATACTACATCTGTGCTGTTGGTGATGCCCCCCCACCAAACATCTTCTTCGAGTGCCCAGGCAACAGCATTCTTTTTGTCAGCCCATTCCTCCTGTTCACTAAGCTCACTTTGAAATCTCAGCCTGTCCTCCAGCCCCCTTGCAACTCTTCCAGACTGGTGGCATCTGTAAATGTCATACATAGCTCATGTGCCGTCATGCAGACTACATAGATGAGGCTCAGGCCCTGGACTGACCCCTGTGCTCAGCACTGGGAGGCAGAGCAGCTACAACCTTTCATCCTACACTTTTATTGCATTTCAAATCTTCTCAAGATTTTGTCTGGCTGATTGAATGTAATTGAGTCTCAACACAAGATCGCAGAGCTGCCCAAGTAGTGACAGGCAGGGCAGAGCCCTTCCCAGTCCCAGGGGAGCTCGTCCCCTCCAGTGCCAGCACAGAAGATGCTCATCGCATCTGCCAGCTCCCTGCAGCCCATGGGGCCACAGCTCAGTTCTAACCCCATCCCCTCTAGGGTGCAAGGCAGGTACAGGGTGCTGCTGCCCACTGCTTGGGGAGAGGGCACTGGGCACCCACACCTTTGGCTGCCACAGCCACACAAGGTACTCATCACTTTCTCTTCCTTTTCCTTCCCACCCCTTCCCTGAGCAGACCCCTCAAGGAAGAGCAGGGCACCCCTGCTCACAGCAGGGCTCATCAAAGTTCCTTTAAGGGTCCCATATACCCCATGGTTATTGCCTTGACAGCAACCCCCTACTAAATGCCTTCAGGATGATGTACCCAAAGAGGAGAGCTCAGAGCAGCTATTTGGGCTTGTCTTACAATAACTGACCTCAGCCAAAGGGGAGCCCAGACCCAAGCAGGGTGCTGGCCCCCAGAGCAAGGGAGGCTCTGTAAGCTTTTACGAGGTACTAAAGCAGGTTAGCATGACAGTAAATTTTTAAGTGTTACAAACAGCATCGATCTTCCGAGTAACTGTGAAGATCTGGAAGGCATTCTGCTTTTCCTAACTTCTCTCTGGGGTTTTCATGCCACAGCCATTAGCCTTGCACAGTAAGGGAATGCTTTGCACTCACCCAGCATCGTGGTGTGTCACCTTCAGGTTAAAAACAAATAAATAACCTCCTTCAACCCTGGTGTGAGAGAGAAAAGGCAGTAGGTTTTTTCTGCTTCCCAAATGGGGAAACTGAGGCTCAGCCAGGAGAACAGATTTGCCTGAATAACCCCAAAATTTGGATTTTTGTACTGTCCTGAATAGTCTGTAAAGGAGTATTGCTGTTCCCGTGGTTCCTCTGCTTCCCAGGGCAGAGGAGGCAGCTCAGCTCTCAGGCTTCATTCATCCTACCACTCAGCAGAGTGAGGTCCAACCCACCCTGCAGCCTCTTCCTGAGCAACCCCCTTTGCTCATCCTTCTTGGAGCAGCTCACAGCAGGGATGGGAGGACAGGTGCAGCTGAACCTGCTCAGTTATGGGTGGTTGCTCAACCCCATGCCAGCTGGGTCTCCTGGAGCACCCCATTTTGGATCTAGGGCTTTCTCCTGCTGACAAATATCCAGGGCCAGGAGCTTGCATCTCTCCCACTCTTGGTGCCCAGAGCTCCTCCTCGTCTGCATCACTCAAAAAAATAATCTTCCTTTTTTTCTGGTCTTCCTTCCCCTAGCAGTCTCTCTCCCCCATAGGACACTTGCCTCTGCTATTCTGAGCAGCAAGAGCATCCAAAATGCATGCCAGGAAAGCAGCTAGCAGCACAGCTTCAGAGCCTGTATGAGGCAGGGAGGCCTGAGATGGTCCAGGAGGGGACAGCCTGGGACCAACCCTGCACCAGCACCACGGAGAGGTGTCCTCCATCCCACCTCATTCCCTTCCTTCTTCTAACAGTGCCGTGATCCTAATGACCAGGCTGCAAAACATCCTAACTCGCTGCCCACATTGCTAATTGTAGCCTGGCACCACACAGCAGCAAAACCTCTGCTCGCCACTCTCCCGGTGGCAGCGTGCCAGGGAGCAGTGGTCTGGTTCTGACATCGCCCAAAACAGGGCCATTTGCAAAAGCATAACTGTTTTTTATTGTCTTTCAGCAAAACACAGATAGAAACAGGTCCTCGCCTTTCAGGTTTCATGAAAGGTTATTTTGGTAGCAACAAAGATAAAGAGGTAAGTGCCTCTGGAGCAGGCAGGGAAAGATGAAGGATTCAAATGTGAGACAAAAACAGGCTCCTTGCTTGCCCACCTTGCCCTCCTTGCAGACACACATGCACACATCCTTCTCCAGGGCTCATCTCTCCCACCCACACTGGGTCCCCAGGTAGCAAACTGGAGCAAGGATTCAGGAAAAGCCCTGCTCAGCATGGAGTCATGGGGTAATACACCTTTCCCCAGATGGGACACTCTTTCCCTGCCCACACCACCTTGCTGGCATCCTGAGTCCTCTCTGTTCCCCCCAGGCTGCAGGCTCTGCTCCCCTGTGGGGTTCTCTCGAGCATCCTTTGTATTTTAGAACTGCCTCACTCCTCTGCTGGCTGGAGGTTCAATGGGAGACAATCAAGTAGGGGAGCACAAAACTCAAAGCATATGCACATCCTGGATGGTTTCTACGTGTACCTGTGCACGGGGTGCTATCCTGCACCAGAACCACAAACATCGTGCCCAGCTCACCGCATGGCTGCAGGATGTGGGGACAGCAGCAGCAGTGACGGCATTGGAAGGTGCACACAAGAGATCCACAATAAAGCCAGGAACAATTCCCCATTCTTGCTCCCACCTCAGCAGAGAGGAATTGCTGGTGGCACAATGCATCACATCCAAGGAGCAAAGTGGCAGCATGTTTAAGGCAAAAATATCTGTTTTAAAGGATGCAATAAAACAGAGCCAGCAAAGAGTTTGTAGGGAAACAATTGCTGTGCGGGGTGAGAAGTGGTCACCAGAGGCCAATCCGCCTGGTTTTATTGCCTGTTACCAGTGACTTTTCCCAACCAAGGGACAATAGATCCTCTGCTATCAGCCTCGGCTCCAGTCAATACAAACACAACATAGTTTTTTAAACTAATATTTTTCCAGCATGCAATTCCATGGAGAGTAAGAACGCAGCGTTACCATGGCAATATATAGACAGCATCTGCCTTGGACGTAGCTGAAGGGAGAAACTGGAATAGAATTGCAAATTTCCTCTGTCCAGGAAGGCTCCCAAGGAAGCCACCACAGCAGGCGGAGAAGGCTGATCAGGCTGCCTTTTCCCCAGCCAGACTGCATCCTCCAGTGCCCAGCACTGTCTCTCCTGAGAGCCAAGGGCAATGGGGCCAGCCAAGCACTGCCCCAGCTGGATGTCAGTCCTGCATCCTGACCCAGAGCTCTGCAGAGCCTGCATGCTCCCTTGCTGCCCTTGCAACCACCCTCCCCAGCTGCCACACCAAAAACTTGCCCAAGCACCCAGGGAGGGGCAGAGGTTGACCCCCTTGAAGTGCTTCCTAGGAATTAATATTCCCCAAAGTCCCCCAAGGAGACACAGCCCAACAACTGGAGTTGAATGCACGAGCTCTGCTGTGATACACTGGCCTTGCCGCTGCAAGATGTTTTGATTAACTGGCTAGAGGGATTCATGGGTGCATGAATGAAACACTCTCTGAACAAGAGTTAACTGCTGTAATTTTGTCAGGGGACAGTTAGGCAGCGCACAAGAGCACTTCAGGTGCTGCCACCCCAGCGTCACACTCTGTATTGTAAGGCTGCAGCTCTGCACCCCTTCCCTCCATCGACACAGACTGGGGAGATGGCACATCTGGCTGCAGTCTGGAGGGGGTCCTTTTCAGCACAAACTCCAAGCTGGGGGAACAAGGCAAGCAGGAGACCCATGCAATGCTGAGGCCAGGCACCCTGGAAGTGAGAAGAGGGAGCCAAGTGGGATGCAATGATAGGGACCCCCAAACTCAGCCCTGCTCCTCCCTACATGGGGCCACAGCTAACAGCAAGATGGGGGGTGTCCTGCCCATCAGAAAAGAGGCAAAAAGGTTGAGCTGGGCAATTTGCATCTGAAAACTTCAAAAGCAGGAGCAAGTGCAATGACATCAGGCTCAATTCATCCCCTATGAGCAAATAACTGAGCTGGAAGCAGCCATTTGATAGCAGCAAATTTGCACTGATCCTGCTGGCATGAAGAAGAGTGACCCAGATCCCTGAGAGGGCAGTCTGCTCTTCAGAGGTGCTTTCAAAGAAAGAAAGAATGAAAAGAAAGCAAATGGGGAAGGGAACCGTGCTCTTCTCCCACGGCTCTCCTCTGGCAGCTGTGACCAGAGAGACTCCCAGGAGTAGATAATACTGTAGTGCTGGAGGATTATCACCCCGTCCTGCCTGCGATGCCTCCAGGACCTGCTCTATCAGGCTTGCCAGAGGCGTAGGCAAAAGTACAGGCAGACATGTAAAGAGTCCAGAGATTTTGCTGCTTCCTGCCTTGCTGCAGCATAAGCCTCTCTGCTCAGTGCCTGATCCAGGCAGAGGTGCGTGCTGCAGGAACCGCTTGGTGTTTATGTCAGGTTGCAGCCTAGAAGGCACTTTGGGAGCAGTGTGCTGTGCTGTAGTGTAAGGAAAGAGGGATCCTGTCTCCCCCCATTCAGCTGACACCCATGCTCCACCCTAGACACATGTCCAGCCCTCACCCTGCACCAACAACACAGCACCAAGGAGACATCACAGGGGAAACCTTCAAGCAGAATACAAGACAATTTTTCCCCAGCCCATGATTCTTCAAAGTTGCAGTGACTCTGCAAGGCAAGTAATTCCCTCTTCTTCAAAGAAAAAGGACATATGTCATAAAAAGTGGAGCTCAGACCATGCCACAGGATGGTGCTGTCTGAGTTCCTGTGATGAGTCTGGCAGTGCCAGCAAGCACGATTCCATCAGTGCCCCATCCAGGGCTCAGCCAAAAGCCTGGAGCCTCCAAACACCACATTGGCTGCCACACAGGGCTGCAGGCATTTAACAGGTGGGCAACATGACAGCAGAGACACCACTGGTCACTGGCACTGTGCAGTGCCTGGTGAGGTCACACTGCACATCCCAGGGGCTGGGAAAAGAGGCAAGCAGAGGGCATTAGTAAGAGATTGCTGGCTTCCCAAAGAAAGCCAACCCCTGGACACAGGGAGTCCTAAGCACAGCCTCTGCTGCAGGCTCCCATATGGTTGCTGGCTGACCCCACTCCATCAAGGTGTGAGAATTTGGAGACTTCAAGGTAGCAGCCTCTTTAACAGGGAACTCGAACTCACTCACAAGAGTGGTTACAGAAGGAACTCACTGCTTGGAGATAGACCTGCACTGTACAGACACCCTCAAGCACCTGCAAGGGCATGCAAAAAGGCGGGAAGTAGTTATCCATCAGACAACAGCCACGAGAGAGCAGCACATCTAGGTCAACCCAGCCAGAAAATCCAGCATTGGGAGCTGCATGAATATATAGAAAACTCAACGTTGCTGAGTGGCAAGGGACATGGAGGACCAGGTCAGTGGAAACAGAACAGGAGACAGGAAGCAGGACCCACGGGGAGAGGTGCTCTGTGGCACAGAAGCAAGACATCCACCCAAGGGCACTCTCCATCTGTCCACTCCAGCATCGTCTCATCTGAGAGGTGCTGAGCACCTGCCTGGTGGGCAGAGTCAGGGGCTTGCTGCCCATACTTCCCCAGCACCCTGCAGCCAGGTGCCTGGAGAGCAGATGCTGTGGAGCCCACTGAGATCCCCAAGGAGCAGAAAGGGCTGGGGCAGGCTATTTGCCTCTGTGGGCATGGAGGAAAAGGGGATCCTGCCTCAAGAGCTCACAAACTGGATCTGTGGGACTACAGCTCACAGCAGCCTGTTGTTGTGCTGGGTAATAATCATTTGTATGGTTAGCAAAGAGAAAACTCCTCCAAAGTGATGTCCTGCAGAGGTCCCAGAGCTGCATGCTGGCTGTAGCCTTGCAGCTGTCAGGCTGCCTGCAGTGCCTGCCTGCGGGCTCTGTCCCCAGCTGCAGGCAAAGGGCTTATTCACACCCCAGTTAGCAGAGGCAGTACAGCACAAGGACAGGAGAAGCCCCGTGTGTGTAGGTGTCCCGGGACACATCCTGCAGCTGTGCTGCCCAAGGAGGCAGCTGTTCAATGCTTCCCTGTGTTGCAAGGGGGATGTCAGCCGGCCTGAACCCATGGCTGGGACGGAGGGGCTACTGTGCCAGTGGGTCCAGTGCAGTCCTGGAATAGAGCATTCACTAACCCTAAGCAGGCAGAAGAGCCTGGGGACAGTTCTTATCTCCCGATGGGACTGGGACACCTTCACTCCAGGAACCTGCTGCCAGCAGCAGGTTAGACACATGTAGCTCATGACCCTCTCCCTGGAGCGGGTACCCACTGCAGCCACAGGGCCCCCAAGCCTGATGGAGGTAGCAGCAAAGGGGCACCCTGCTTGGGGGAGCTCAGCAGGCACTGCAGGACCCCAGCAGCCGGCTGGACCGTGACTGTGAGAGAAAGAATTTCCTTATGAGGGTTCAGCCAAGAGTCCCAGGGAGACCCCCAGCATCCTGGGGATGTGGCAGGCACTTTGATGAGCAATTAAGTACAGGCACAAGACACTGCCAAGGCTGGATGAGCTGTGTGCACGGCTGGAGGCTGGTGACACAACAGGGGGTTCCAAGGAGAATGTGGGAGAATGGGGACTCATCCTAGCACCGCATGCAGCACTCTCAGGAAGGCTTCCTGGGGACAAAGGGGTGCCCAGCACGGGTAGGGGCTTAAGGTGGCAAAGACCCTCAGGCAACCCCTGCAGTTGTGTGGGTACCCCATAACAAATGACAGGGGGGGAGCCACAAACCTGCCCGTGGGTGCCATGGGGCATGAAGCCCGATACAAGCAGCATATTCCAGGCTGCACCAGTGCAAATGCCTCCCCTGGAGCAACCCGCCCCCTCGAGGACAGCTCTTAGCCCAACTCAGCTCCGCATTCTTGCACACGCACTGACACAGGCGAGTTCTTGCACATGCTAGACCCTTCACACACCCCTCCCACAGACGAATAGTTGCACATGCACAGAGCCTCAGCGGGCTCTTGCACACACACGGGCTGCTCGCTCACCACCTCGACAGGCTACTGAACACCCTCGCGGAGGGGGTGATGCACATATACCCACCCAACAAGTTCGTACACACGGACGGGCACTTTTACACACAACCAACCTCCTCACTGAACGGGACTCTCCCACCCTGCCAGGTTCCTACACACGCACCTTTTGGGCAGGCTTTCGCACATGCTCCCCCCGTTAAAAGACATTCGCATCCCCGTGGATGGGCGTTTGCACACACCCCTCAGACAGGCTGTTGCGCACACACAGCGCGGACAGACTCTTGCACACGCATCCCCTGCCTGGCTCATAGACACTCCTTACAGACTCTTCAACATGTACGCCCCCGCTGGACTCTTGCACACGCAGCTACGCTGGCACTTGACCCGCACTTCCAACACGCTTTTCACCGCGCAGTCCCCCAGGGCAAGCCCTCGCCCCAGCACCCCTCCGGGCTCTTCCATTCTCCCGCCCCCCCGGCACGGGCCGTTGCACACCCTTCGCCGCGGCCGCTCCGCCCCGCGTCGGGCCGGACAAAGCCCCGCCGGTACTCACAAGCGCTCGGTGCCGCGGGGGATGCTCTTGGGCACGGCGCGGAGGGCCGTACCGTGGCAGTCCACCGTGGTGCCGGTGCAGGCGCAGAGCGGCGGGCAGGCGGCGGCGCGGCCCCGGCAGAGCGCGGCGCACGCCAGCAGCCAGGCAGCGAGAGGTTGGGCAGCAACCCCGCATCAGGACACCCCCCTCTCGGCCACCCCTCCTCTGACTTTAAACCCAGTCTCAGCCCCCACCAGGATTTAAACAAGCAGCAACTGCAGCAGCAACAGCCGCCGCCTCCTCAGCTGAGCCAGAAGAGGAAAGAGTTTAAGCAGCAGCTCAGCAGCCCAGCCCAGCTCGGCAGCAGCCACCCCCTGAATAACCACCACCCCCCAGACTATCATCACCACCCCCCTCAGCAGCAGCCCACACCCAGACTCACCTGCCGTGGCCATTGGGAACCACACTCTTACTCCAGACTTGTACAGCAGGAACACCCTCCGGTCTTCAGGTAGGA
>JANHFX010014132.1:0-66621 GCA_027560015.1 Chloroceryle amazona | reverse complement strand
GCCGCTTCCCGGCCTGCCTGTGGCGCGGCCGCCGCCGCTCGAGCAGGAGCCGCGGGGTCGAGGCGCAGCGCCCGGGCGAGAGCCAGGTCTGGGGCTGCCGTCCTCCCTGCGCGGGGGGGAGGCTGCCCCTGGCAAAGGCTGGGCCTGTGAGGGGGAGGCTGGGGCAGCTCGGGCAGTTTGGGCGCTCGCCTTCCCGCTGGCCGTTGGTGGAGCTTACTGGGAGTCAGTAATGTCCATTTTCTTTCTTCTGGTGTTGTAGGGCAGGATGGCTTCGGTTGAAAAGGAGACCCTGTCCCAGGATGAACTCCGGAAAAGGCTCTATCAGACTTTTAAGAACCGAGGTGTACTGGACACACTTAAGGTGTGTTTTATTTTCAGCAGGTGCTACCTGCCATTCGCTGTATGCCACTTAACTGTGAAGGCAGTGAAAGTTATGCTGAATAAATGTGTTTCTCACTCTCTCCAAAGAAATTATTTTGTCCATAGCCTAATTTGTATTCCCCCCCCCAAATACAAGGTTCTTCCTACACAAAAGAGCTTTTCATTGCTAATTAGTCTCAGAGCCTTTTTCAGGAAGGTTAAAGGCCGATGTCACATCTTTAAAAATTTATGCCCTTGAGAAGTCAATCAGGGAAGAGAGGAATAAATGAGAATGGACTACGGGAAAGGATCCCTTAGGTCACAAAATCTGTTTATTGCCTACTGTAAAATAAGCATGCTATAAGATTAATCCCCCTAAAATATTCCAGTTCTGTTTTAAAACTGAATTGTCTTCTCTCTGCTCATTCAGGAGAATGTCTTAGAATGTGGTTGTGTTCAAGAGTGAAACTTTGTTGGGATTTGTAGCCTGGGTTTATTGATCATTGCTCTGGCCTTTTTTTTTTTCTTGTGCTGAAGCTCTACTTCAGTTGAAGTAGCTCTTGCTCTGCTTGATGATTTATAGGCAGGAGTCCTATCTTTTCTTCAGCATTCTGTCGCACAGTGCTAAGCAAGTCAAGCTCCAGTAGTCTCGCTGCTTACCCCAGGTGTTTTCTGCATCACTTTGAAGTCTTTCCCCCGTTGTCCAAAGGAAGTAGATCATGTCTGTTGTGAGCTTTCCAGACAAGGTTTAGAATGGTGTTAATTTTTTTCTGTATTTTTTCTAGGAAAGTCTGGAAGGGTGCATGTATCTCTTTTTGAAGCACATGACACTAGTTGCGCTTGTCATTGCTTGATTGATGCATCCATATCTTGCTTTTTCCAAAACAATAAATCTCTTGTGTTCGCAGAAATTACTATCAGGCCTTAAATGCTGAAGTGTTGTATTTCATGCTGTTTCAGTTTTTCTAGGCTTTAAAGATCATCTGGTTACATTTTTTTATGACACCTTGGTCTTTCTATACTTCTATATGCATCTTTGTGTCACCAGCAAATTTTTTAAACTCCTGTTTTTATGTCAAACTCATTACAGTTAAAAAAAATCACTGTATATATCTGAAGAATACCACTGATAGTCTTATGGCCAAGAATTCCCTGTTCAGGACAACTTGTTTCTGCCTCGTTGGTTTCCATACCAAGCTTGCACTGCTTGAACCATTTCTTGTCTTGTTTGACTTAAGCAGTCTGTTAGGTGGCATGCCATTTAAGTCTGTTTTCCTGCTTTGTTTTCTTTGTCTAGAATATTACAGACCATATGAAAGATTTTGTAACTTTTCTGAGCTGAAGAATTAATACATTTGGGTTTCTTAAGGTTTTCTTTTGGATTTTTATGGATTACATCTTCTAATGAGAATACTGTCAGCTTTCTCGTGGTCTTATCCGACTGCTTCTGCTGGTAATCGGCTTTCTCATGGTCTTATCCTACTGCTTCTGCTGGTAAGAGGCAGAGCAGATCTGGAGCTACAGGAATGCTGAATCACCAGTGTATAACGACTGATTTCTGCCTTCCTTTCCCATAGGAGGGATGTGGATTTAGCCCTCTGTTTTCCACCTGCACTTTGCCATGAGATGTGTAAGAGGTTGCCGGTCTCAGTTGTTTCTGAGACATCATCTCTGTTGAAGTTGGTTGAAACGGGGTGACTTCAGAAATTAATAAGGAAACTATTTTTTTTCAGTTGTCTTAATTTCTATTGTCAACCTAATTTCTTATAAAAGCTATGCTAGAATATCAGGCTAGTCTGATGATCTGGCTCTCTTCAGTTGTGGTAAGTACTTTGTCCCACTTTTGCTAACATGCCGTTTCTCTCATCAGCTTTGTCACTGTTGTTAAAAGCTCAAAACACTGATGTAATCTTTAGTACACTACAAACAATTTGAATAATTATATAATGAAAACTATTTCTTCCTTTTTGTAAAAGGAAGAAGATGTTCTGATCTTGGAAGGAGATGTTCTGATTTTAAGTTACTTTTTTTCTCTGTTGTAACTCATAGAATGCAAATAAGAATTCAGTTGCATTTGTTATTATTTATTAGCTCCTGTAGGCTTTTTCAATTACTATTCTGTTGCTTCCCTATAATTGATACTGAAGACAATGAATTTCCTGTTTATTTTCCCATCTGCTTTTGTGATGGCATCATCAGCTTCTTGTTATGAGGACTCAAAGACTAGCAAGTTTTCCAAGTACTCCTGTAAGTGTGGCTACATCGGGCAGGCTTTAAGCCATGCTTTCACACATAGCTACAGATACCCCGAGTGCAAGTAATTTGGCAGAATTTGCATGTTAGGTGAAGAAACAATAATCAGCTTTTTTTTTCCCACTAGGCTAGACTCTTCCAGCTAGTAAAAATATTTGCAGATAAACCCAACAAGCTGTAGCTCTACAATGAGAATGAAATCAACCTAGTGTTATTAAGGGAGACCTGAGTATATATACTTCAAAAATGAGTACACGTTAATGTTTTTTATCCAGAGGTCTACTTACCTGTTATCAGTAGAGTTTAACGGGGGAAAGCGTGGTGGCCGAGATGAGTTTGTTCATGCCTTGCAAGATGTACTTTCTATGCTTGTCTGCCTATTGGGTGCCTGATTTGAAAATCCACTGGAACTTTTTTTTTTTTTTGGAAAGCACAATCAGGACAATCTGATGCTGAAGATAGCGGTAGAACAAGAGGAAATGGCCTGAAGTTGAGCCAGGGAAGGTTCAGGCTGAATATTAGAAAGAATTTCCTTACTGAAAGGGTTTCCAGGCACTGGAACGACTTGCCCAAGGAGGTGGTGGAGTCCCCATCTTTGGAGGTGTTTAAGAGCCGGGGAGATGTTGTGCTTAGGGACATGGTTTAGTGGTTTAGATCAGCTAGGAATAAGGTTGGGCTTGAGGATCTTGAAGGTCTCTTCCGGGCGGAACGATTCTATGATTCGTAGAGCAGGAGAACAGGAAAGCTGTCATCTAAAAATGAAGCTAAGGGTGCTGGAGTAGAATTTACATATAGAGCTCTTGTCTCAGAGCAATAATTCATTTTAGTCCTACATTTGATATACCTTGAGGCAAAGTTAAAAAGGTCACTGTAGCCATTGTTATGAGTGTTTTGAAGGAAGGCATGGTGTCCCAAGCTACATTTTGGTGTCCCTTCTAAATTTTCCCAAAATTAGTTTGACCATTTCTGTTAAGTAGGTTATAACATGTATAAATAAAATGAGACTCCCTGTGAATTTTGAAAAATAAAAACTCTCCTTGAATAACATGTAAATGGAGAATACAATGTCTTTTCTGTATCAGACACAGCTCCGAAACCAGCTAATCCATGAACTGATGCACCCAGTTTTAAGTGGAGAACTTCAGCCACAGGCTGTTCCGAGTGATGACAGTTCACTTTTGATCACAGCCTCCAACAGCTTGGTGGCAGATCATCTACAGAGATGTGGCTACGAGTATTCGCTTTCTGTTTTCTTTCCAGAAAGTGGATTAGAGAAGAAGAAGGTAAGTTCAGTAATTTGCCTTTTCTAAGAGTTTGATTTCTAGGAGTGGTCACATTCCAACAGAATTGGAAAAAACAAAACAAACCCAACACATTTTGTGATGGTAAAATACCAATACAAGTACTGATCACCTCTGTGAAAGGTTTCATTATTCAGGGCTGTTTTCATGAATAATTAGGCAATAAGCTGACTACGCTGCTTTGGAAAGATAAAACACAAGCCTTATCTTAAGCGTGCACTTTCTTCGCCCACAGCCATGGTCTGGCGTGACCATTTGTGAGGCTATGTGACATCTGGCAGAGCACTTGAGGAACTGATTCCAGTTAAAGCTAACTTCTTGTATGGCTGTTCGTTTCCCTGAAAGTGTGGTTCATGGTCAGTTGAAGTTGTTCTGATTACAGTCTGTGGCTGAAAAGGGCAGTCCTTGCCCTCTGTTTCCCTTTCATGTGTATGTGATAGGGTGAATTTGTTTCTAACTGAAAATTTTTTGACCTGGTGAAGAGTTAGTCATCGTTTATATTAGTGAACTTATCTGATTTGTATGATAAATGAAGAAAAGAGGCAAGTAGCAAGTGTGGCATGTATCCAGGGTGGCAAGGAAACAAAACTACCTCGTGACAGCTTCAGCTGATCATGAAACTACATGCTGGCTGCTGTATGTTTTAGGTAGTGGAGTTAAGTAAATGGACTCTGAAAGTGGTTTTACACATCAATAAATAGAATGTTTTCCATTTGAGAAAGATCTACAACTGTAAAATAGTGCCTATTACATATTTGAAAGTATTTTAAGTTAGCTAACTGTTTCTAACATCTTTTTTTTTCCGCCCCGAAGCTGTGGACTGTGCAAGATTTTCTTCAATTAATGAGAATCAATCCAAAGTCCAATCTTTACAGATCACTGGTAAAGTTATTTTGATTTTGAAAAAAAAGCTTAAATTACAGTTGTCGTGAAGTAGACTGGCTAAAATATCTTTTATTTCTTACAGATTTCAGGAACTCAGAAGGAAAAGAAAGGTACAAGATGTTTATGCATGATGCAGACAAGGATAATTGTGTCAGTTTTATTTTTGTTAAGATGGGAGCAATAGAAATTCAAGTTTTTTGAGTGTATGTTGGTATAGAATAAAGTGGATTCCATCAGATTTTGGACACTCTAAGTACACCAGGATGATGAGTATTATATTTCAGGATTATCCAACTCCTGTCTGTGGTGTGGATTAAGTGTTGACATTCACCTACAAAATAAATGAATTGAACATTAGAAATATGAAAAAAAAATCCGTAGTCAGGTATTAAATATAATGCTTTTTGGAAGCTTTTCACACTAACTGTGGCAAAACCAGATTTGGGGTTGACTATATTAACTAGCATAATGTACATTAAAAACTAGTTGAAGATTTAATTGACTTTCCATTGGTTTATATAAGAAATAATTCTTATGTTTGCATGATGAAACCCAGCTATATTGTGTAGCCTGTAGTAGCTTGAGCTGCTAAAACCCCTGTTGCCTAATGATCTCATAATTAGGGTAATAATAATCTGCTCTCCCTAATAACTTTGGACATCAGAGATACATGGGTGGAAGGAAGAGTTGCAAAAGGACAGTTTTTGCAGAATGAGATGCATTTGATTATGCTTCTTATAAATCTTAATAGTTTATTAGTATTCATTTTTACTTAAATACTTTTTTCAGTAAATCAAATAGATTTTCTTGTACAGTGAAAATGACTTCATTAATTAGAAGCTCAAATTCAATTTTGATATGAAATCAGAACTAACTAATATATTGGTTCTTGATAGGTTTTCTTATGCAGATTTTAATCAGGCTTACAGAGCATCATCTCAGTAAGGAAACTCATGACACAGAAACTCAGACAACATCAGTGCCTCCTTATAGAGGATCTCTTGGTAAGTGCGACCTCTGCAAGGAAATCTTCCCAAATGTTTTCATATTGGTAAATGGTATAGATGAATAAATTGTATGAATGTTATCTATTCATCATGTACTCAAACGCAGCCTAAAGTAATAAGTAGTAAAGGTCATACCTATCACTAGTACGTTGGTTTTCTAACCTTTCTTAGAATAAGACAAAAATCCCATTATGGGGTTTGGGGCTTTTATCACTAGGTGTTTTCTTGGACATGTAGGTAAGGGCTATAAATGGACTTAAATGTTATGTGCTGAAATACGTTCTGGAAAAGACAATCGTGAATGTTTGCCTAGCCTCCTTTTCTATGATAGTGTTTCAGTGAAAGCTGGACATAGGCTGGGAGTTCTGTAATTACAACATGCATCCTGGTAGTAATACAAAAGCCCTAAAAGTTGCATGCAAAAGAAAATGATTGTCCATCCATGATAAAGAGGATGAATGACTATGTAATACCACAAATGGTGTCTAAACAGCTAAGTGCCTCCCCCTATGTTTATGTTGTGTGGCATAAAGGTGATAAATGTCATTTCTGTGCTGCCTCTGGTTTTGTACCACACAGGTCTTTCTATGACAATGCTGCTTGGGTAAACTAAGGAGCTTCCTACTGGGAGCCAGGTTCCTACACAGTCTTTGGTAGGATAACTGTGGTGACTGTTTAAATTATGATGAATGTGTTCACTCTTTTATAGCTGAGAAGCTTCAGCTGATTGATGAACAGTTTGCAGACTCTTATCCCCAGGATCAGAAATATGAATCATTAGAAGTAAAACTTCATGACTATAGAAGAGAAATAGAGAAGCAGCTTCAAGCAGAAATGTGTCAAAAGGTGAGACTCCGGTCACTGAATTTGAGGGAGGAATTTGTTAATTTTGTCTTTGCGTGTTGCAATACTTAATACTTAAGGTAAATTGTAATAAAAGCTTCAAGAGTGAGTCACAACAAGCACAAAAGTCTTAAGTCAATCCAATATCAAATGTTTACACGATGAAACAGGATGTGTCTATTTTCCATTCCCCTTTTTTTGTTAACTGTGCACAGAATGTTAAGCTTTTTATTCTGATGTTGATTTGTAACATAACTTTTGCTTTTTTGGTTTTGGGTTGAGTTTTTTTTGTTTGGTGTTTTTTTTTTATTGTCTTAATTTGGTAAATTTTACTTGCTCTTTGATTATTTTGTTTCATGGAGAAATATCTACTCTGCTTAGTCTTACTATTCTATATCCTTCTCAGTTAAAATTTTGAAACTTGAATTTCTTTATAATGCATAGCAACTGAGAAACATGAATTTTTAATACTGCTGAGAATTTACAATACATATTTCAAAACATTACACAGGAACACTGAAATTGTGACAGACTATATTATGAATTGTTTCTCGTTGGTTTCTTTGTTTTATTTTGGTTTTCTTTTTAATTGAAGAAAGCTTCTTTTTTAGAGAATTGTCACGGTTTAGGGTCAGGGCAGCCCACTAGACCTGTAACAGTTTTCCCCTCTGGTGAGGGAGGGGGGTTGAGAAAGGGAGTAAGAGGGAGACTTAGAGATTAGAAAAGGAAACTGGAACAGCTTTAATGAAAACAAAACTAATAATAGACAATGGAATATATACAAAACCAGTATTGAACCCAAACCTCCCTGATGGCAATTATGTCACAGTCACCACTGATGCTGTGGAGCAGGCACTGGGTGAGTCCCTGAAACAGGCTGCTGACTTCAGACAGTGCAGTGAGTTAGAAGAGTCTGAGCTGAAAAGTAAAATCACTGAACAGAATTAGTTTTCTTCTCACTTAAACCAGGACAAGAATTGTCTTTCATTTTGGGAATAAAATTACAACTTTTTGGTCACATAATTCATTGATGATTCATATGTCTGAAAAATGGAGCACAAACACTTAATTTAAATATGTTGTGTGTTGTTTGGTTTTTTTTCCATGAATTTCAGTCAATAACAGGGTTTCAGGGTTTTTGGATAGAAAAATGTTTTTAGTTTATAAAATGTATTAATTCCTGTGTCATTAAGTTTGTCTCAGTTTAACTAAAGCAGTTGCAACAAAGGAGGATGGAATCCTAACCAGATACAAATCACTTCTAAATTCAATTAACTTTGCACAGTTTCCTTACCAATGTGATGTGAATTACTATAAGATGTTTCTAATGCAATTTGTGGGTCCCATCATATTTTTTACCTTCTCTTTAACCTTATTTTTTTCCAATCTCACAATTTTTCTATCATTTTCATTATTTTCTTTCTCATTTTTTCCTCACATTTTTTATCTTGTGTGCTTGCTTTCCATTTTCTTCAAAATTTTTATTATAACCTCATTTGTTCTTGTGTATGTTGTACTTCACATGTTTTATGGAGGCCTGTTCCTAATGATTTTTCTGTGCAGTTGTAAGAGACATACTTTCCTGTTTGTATGCCTTTCCTTTTTTTTTTTTTTCAGTTGAGCTAAGAAGTCTGTGAACCAAGACCTCTTTATGTGAAGTAACATGTTCTGCATTTTTTCACATGTTCAACCCTTTTTTATGTGTGTGTCCAGATGAATTTATGTTGTCCCTGATTGATTCAGGATGGATCTGCTTCTGTCATTTCATGTGTCATCAGTAAAAAGTAGTTCTTACAAAAGGAGCAAGAACAGGGCCAGTGTGAGAGAAGGAATTAAAGAATGTGGCTGTTCATTAATTCAAGTGGTGTATCATTCCTGCAGTGTTTTCTTCATAGGCCTCTGTTTTGCTCTTGTCTAAAGCTATTACTTTTGTATAAGATTTGCTTTGGGATGCCAGGTGAATGCATGAAAACTATGTGAGCTGTGAAAATAGTATGTGCTGCTAAGATACTTCTATCACAGTACTTTATTTTCATTGAATTATCATCTCCTAACAAGAATTTGTAGGTGAAATTTAGAATTGCCTGAGGAGGGATTGTCTTGGGCGATTTGAAGATGGTTCTACTTAACCCTCTCCTCTTCATTTATGTTAAAGCTAGAACATTTTAAAGAAGTTGAAATGGCAAAGATTAAAATGGAGGAGAAAGTGCAGACCCAGAAAGAAATCTCTGAGCTGCGTCACAAGTTAGAGAAGACACATCAAGCAAAGTCTGAAGCCTTGATTTCTCGTGAAAAGAATGCTATTGAGAGGCTTCAGAAGCAGCAAGAGGTAAAGTTCCAAATATTTTTTACTAATCTAGTACAAAATGATTCAGTGAGTCAAATAAACTGTTGTTTTATCTTTGGGAGATTTACCTTCATGTCTTAATTGGCTTATTAGTGTAAGCTTTGAATTTACTTTTATCCTTATAAATAGGGAATGCATTTAGCAACTGCAAGAATGAATAGGGATAAATATCTAAGTAGACCTGGCTGGAAAAGGAGCAGTTCTCCAAGTCAGGATTGAAGGATTTAAATGAAATAAATACTTTTAAAATTTGTCCTAATAACTGACAAATTCAGATCACAGATTTCTTTTTTTAACAAAAATGAATATAGATTTTAGTTACAGTATAAATTCTTTCAGTTACTTAGAAGGACTCCAAGTGGAATATATAGCCTGTATGGTAGAGGTGTGCCATTTCTGTATGTCATTATATGTTGAATATTATTAATATCCACGGTATTTACTGTAACCTAGATCTCGTTTCATTTATTTGAATACTTTTTTGTTGATGAGTTTTTCCTTTTGGCTGCTAAGTCCTGGTGTTTTCCCAGAGTAGTAACTTTTACTGCAGCACACAATAATTTTTATAATAATAATCCACAAATGCTGGCCACATCTTTGCTTTGCTGTGGTGGGTTTTGTTTGTTTGTTTGTTTGTTTGTATTTGTTCTGCTGGGTTTTGGTTTTTTGTGTGTGTGGTGGTGGAGGTTTGGTTTTGTTTGTATTTTTTTCACCAGCCTGGAATCATGTGGGATTAGTTAACAAAAAAAAACTATACAGGTCTCTGTATAGGTTATTATATGCCAGTCTCTACTGTTGACCTCCTTCCAATCTGAAAATTAATCATTATATCACTATGCCATGAATTTCTTTCATGGTTATGTCCTTAGAAGCTTACAAGAAAACCATCTATTTTATGCTATCAATCTTCTTCTGTGGGCATGAAATTATTTCAGTAATTAAAACAAAGAAACAAAGACAATTAAATCAACTTATCCATCAAGTATTGTGTATGACTATTTGTTTGCTCATGTCAGCTTTTGCACTTACTGAAAAATATATGCTTCATTTACCTGGGGACACTTTTAACAGAGACCAGGAACTCTACTGGGTTGAAGTATATTTACAGTAAAAGCAGAAGGTCATTTAACTTTTTACTAATAGAACTTGTACTAAGATAACAATTTCCTGTGCATAGCCCAGGAAATATGGCTTGGCAAGCAGCTCTATTTTTTTGCATCAGATACAGCAGCAAAGTGTTTCCTTTCACTCAGAGTAAAAGGAGAAAGGATATATAAAAAAAACCAAAAACAACCCTACAATCAATTCTGGATCTTACTTCAAGTCATGACTATATAAATAATATTTATTGGCATGAGACCAATTCCTGAAGAAGATCCTTGAAAGTTTCAGCATGTTAAACAGTAGATACCTGTATAAATTGTAAAGTAAAACCAGAGATAATATTTTGTGATTCAGATAGAAGCAAAGGAAGTATATGCTCAGAGACAAAGTCTTCTGAAAGATATTGAAGCCATAAGGACCAGAGAGGCGGAACTGAAGCAGAGAATTGAGGCATTTGATGTGTAAGTTGCTGAAGGGTATACAGAATATTATATTATTGTCTTTTTCTTTCTGAAAAGCATGCTTTGAGGTGTTGCTGCTTCTGTGACATTGCAGTAGATTATATATCCCAGAAGTTGTGTTTTGCATTTTGAGCAATATGGTGTACTGTCTTTATTAGCAGAGATACATCATAAAAAAAAAAAAAAGATATTTTAGGGTTTTTTTCTGTTCCTCCGCATCCAACTGAAACAGTGCATCATTGCTTTGGAGATAAGGAGCAAGATGTTTGCTTTGAAGTGTTTTAAAAAAAAACAAACTCCAAACAACACAGTATGTAATCCTAACACTCAGGAGATAGTTTGCTTCTGTAGTCTTGGTTGTTCTTTTTCATTTAGAATCGTAGAATCATTAGGGTTAGAAAGGACCTCTAGGATCATCGGGTCCAACCCTCATCCTAACATCTCTCTGTCCATTAGACCAGAGCCTCAAGTGCCAAGTCCACTCATTTTTTTAAACACCTCCAGGCATGATGACTCCACTACCTCCCTGGGCAGCCTGTTCCAGTGCCCAACCGCTCTCTCCATGAAGAATTTTTTCCTAATATCCAATCTAAACCTCCCCTGACACAACGTGAGGCCATTTCCTCTCACTTTATCATTAGTAATTTGGGAGAAGAGACCAACACCAGCCTCGCTACAGCCTCCTTTTAGGTAGTTGTAGAGAGCAGTAAGGTCTCTCAGTCTCCTCTTCTCTAGACTAAACAACCCCAGTTCCCTCAGCCTCTCCTCACCAGGCAGGCTTTCTAGATCAGCTTTCTTTGGTTAAAGAAAGATCAAAATAAGCCATTTTTAGACAGGTTTTCAGTACTATTTAATGCCATTACTTTGTCATCTATTTTTTTATAGAAAATTTAGTACCTTGCTAACAAACACTTGGTGTGGGTTTGTTTTTTTATTTATTTTATTTTATTTTATTTCATTTTTTTTTTAACAAGCCAGCAGAGGGTGCTGATAGAATAGCATGCTCAGCACTATCTCCTCTTGAAGCCTTTCTGGTGTGGGAAACTGAGCTAGGGTTAACCTGGCATAGCTGCATAATTGATCGGTACTGCATTTTAAATAGGGCAGTTTAGCTTCTGTCACACCTTCTTGTTCTTAATGAATTACAATGGCAGATTCTGACGATAACTTTAAACTGCTGCAGTGTTCCAAGCAAGCATATTACCCTTTAAGTCTCTAAATGTTATTAAAAAAAACAAAACAAAGCAAAAAGTTTGGACTTCATAATTGGTCATTGTCTCTATATTTATGGATATTTCAGCACTCAGAAACTTCAGGAAGAGAAAAATAAAGCTATTGATGATGCACTTCGACGTCGTGAGCTTGCTGTGAAAAACATTGAGGATGTGTATGACCAAAAACTTAAGACGGAACTCTTAAAGTAAATGTTTCTTTTGTCTCTAACAGGTTTAATTCTGCTTCCTATGAAAACAGAATAACAATTTCTATAGGATTTATTTACAAAAGCATAACACATGAAGGACATTAAAAATGTGCATTCATGTTTTTTTTTGTTTTAATTCTTTACTGCTTAGCTCTTTGCTAGTAAGACAAAATGTTCTGTCACGTTCAGAAAAAGCTTGCTTTAGAAAATAATTGTCTGTTAATAATGTTGTAGTTTAAATTCCATGTTGTTATCTGAGAAAGAGATGTGACATCAGTTGTATGCTTAGACAAGAGGATGTGGAACAGTATTAGTGACTTCCTTTAACCACAATTAAAAGAACCGACCATTTTACAAATGCAGAAAAGGCATGGAGGGGAAATTCCCATTAAAGAGGTGTTGCAGGTTTCTTGCAAAGAGGGAGAGGCACACTAGCCAGTTCTACAGATAGATTGGCTCTTGCCTTAGCCCCTCCTCATTTTTGGAGAGGGATTCTTTGATATAGATCAGCCTCTTTTATTGACTACCGTCTGCTTGGGCATGATTTCTAAGGATGTGCTTAGAAAAGCTGTTTGAAAGTGTGAGACATCATCTGTGACTGCTTATGGGGTGTTGCAGTGGGCATATCCTGACTGCTGTTGAACCTTCTTGCAGTGCCTTGGTCAACAGAAGGGTTACTTGATGCTTCAGTGCAGGCACATGCTCTCAGCATGTGATTGCTCATGTATTCGATGGCATGAAATCAAATGACTGATGTATCATTGCTCTTTATTGCAAGCCAGTGAACAATGAGTATTATCTGTGTTAATGTGCCTTTATTTAAATCACAGAGGAAAGGTGTAAAGACTAGGTTTTTATAAGAACGATGCCTCAGTTGAAACTGAGTAGATTGGAGGATTTTGTCAGAGAACAGTGAAATGCATAATTGACTCACCTTGCTATCTTAGCTAGTCCGTAACTGCTAGTTACAAATATGCTTGTAAAGTGCTTTTGGTTCATAATGAAAAGCAAATTATTTTAAGGATGAATTGCTCCTTAGCGTATTTTAGACATGCTGCAAATGCTCAGGAAGATAAAATCCATGTCCTTTTGTCCCAAATCTGCAGCAAAGAACTACTTCTTATTATACAGAAATATGCTTGTTAGAAAAAGATTTTTTAAAAAAAAATATTTCTGTGGTAGATGTTAAATGCCACAACTGGGAGAAGGATCTGAGTGGTCTGGACTATTTGCAAAAATACAGATATGGCAATCTCTGAAAACATTTATAATCTATGTTCCAGTTATGCAGAATGCTGGAGCTTCCTTAGCTCCTGTAAATTCCAGTGAAATTGAATAGTCAAGTAGAATGATTGCTGGGCTGTGAATAGTGGTGTACCTTCCCAGTCCTCAGTGTCTACCTGGTGGCCAGTGATGAGCAGAGAACCCTTGGACCCATACTGTCCAGCACCTGTTGGCACAGGGCATCCTCAGCAACTCTGAACATGAGGCTAAATTGAGGGGAATGGCTCCACAGCATATGGCAGATTTTCAGTTCAGACAGACTTTGATAAGCTTGGGGATTGTGCCAACATAAACATTAGGAATTTAAACAAGGAGAACTGCAAAGCTCTGCGCTCGGGACAGAATATCTCTGTGAAGTAGTATAAGTGGGGAAAAGGAACTGACTGAGGAGCTGTGTCTCTGAAGAGGAGACGGGAGTTACAGAGAGTGCCAGCAGCACACTCTGGGAAATGAGGCCAACAGTGTGATGGGTGACATTAGTAGCAGCATGGCCAACAGACTGCTGGGGGAAGTTCTTCTCCCCGTCAGGTACTGGTGAAGGCTGTGCTAGGAATATCATGCCCGGGTTTGGGCTCTTCAGTTCAAGAAAATAATGACGAAACTGTAGAAGACTTAGTACACATCTGTCAAGATAGTTATGGGACTGGCAGATGTGACTTCTGAGTCCATATGACAGGGGCTTTAAATTGTGTTTTGGGAGACTCAGCTTGGAGGTGGAGTAAAGAATTTTTACTGGGTGGGTAGTGCAGCAGTAGCACAGGTGACCTAGGGAGGTACTGGAATACATATCCTTTGAGGTTTTCCAGACTTAGTGATGGAAAGCCACGGCTGGCCTGCTCTAGAGTGGGAGTAATCTTGCTTTTTGAGAAGGTAGTTGAATGAGGTGATTGGCAGGGCCCTTTACAACTATTTCAATGGCTCTGCAGTAACTAATTTTATCAACAAATTATAGTTTAGCTGGGAAAGACAGGAATTTACACAAATGCATGTACACACCTATGTACTTTGGGAATACATAATTCTTTTTACTTCTAGATATCAGCTTGAATTAAAAGAAGAATATATAGCCAGAAGCAATAAAGTTATCGAAGATGAGAAAAAAAATAAAGGTAACTATCTTGCTAGAGATTTTAGTAACAAGTACCAAAACGCTGTCATTACTAAGCAGTCACGGTGCTCAGTAACAGTGGTATAAGAGACAGAAAAGCCATCAAAATAGACTTTTGAAAACGTCTAGCAGGATCCAGTGACAGGCCAGGAACTCCTTGCTGTTCAGAATGGAGTGGGAGCCATGAACTGCTGATTTGTACACAGGCATCAAAGCATTTTGCTTCTTCAGTTTCCTATTTCCTTCTGAAGTCCTAGTCTGGTACACACTGGCAATCATTCAAGGGTATAGTACATTAATTGTGCACAAGATGTTTAATTGGAGCTTGAGGAAAAGAGCTGGGACAGATACTATATTTAGACTGTCTAAACTTGGGACATGCAAAAGCAATGATAGATCAAGTGCATATGAATTTGATTTACTTAATTCTAAAGGAGGATTTGTTTGCATACATATGCATACATACTTCATTTTGTGTGTGTGCTACTTAATTTTGAAGGAGTATGTATGACACTCAGTCATTTTTATGTCTTGAATTAAATAGAGTGCTTGGCCTAGCAGCTTAAACTGGTTTTTTGCTGATACAGTTTTTTATTGTAATACTCTACTAATTTAATTCAGCATTTGTAATCCTCCCTGCAGAGAAAGCTATGCTTTTGCATGAAGAAGCCATCGCTGTTAATTCAAAAAAGGAGGAACTCAGGCAAGCTAGATCACGCACGAAAGAGCTTGAGGTAATTGTAAACATGAACTGAAAGAAGCTGTATTCTAATTAGTGCATTGAGGTACATTACAAAAAAAAAAAAAGAAAATGTGAAATAAAACCAATTGTTAAGTAGTATAGCAGTTCATAAGATTCTAAACTCTTCTTCATCTGCAGCTGGATTTGGAGTCGGTGAAGTCCCAGGTTCTGTTGGTAAATAAACAGAATCAGTTGTTGACAGAAAAACTGAAAGAGGTATCGGACTATCCTTTGCTAAAAGAGGAGAAATTGGAGCTCCAAGTGCAGAATAAATTACTTAGACAACAGTTGGATGAGACTCGCAGTGAGAACCAGCATCTTCGAGACAGTCAGTGTGAATGATTTAGTAATTTTCTTGTTATTGTTTCCCTATAAGTATTTGTTTAGAAAGAATTTTTTTTATTAAAATACCTTCTTAGTGTTATGTTTACTAGTAGTTTGCATTAAACCTCAAGTAATGTTTGTGTAAAATGAAACAGTCCTTGATATTCTAAGTTTATTTTGATATGTCTGTATAGCACAAATCCTGAATTCAGTGGTAGCTGTAATAATAGGAAGAATATCCCTTTCACCCTTTGAAAAAAGCAGTGCGGTACTTCTGACCCTACCATTAGTATGGTTAATAATGGTAAAAAACACTGCATTGTTAAGTGCTTGCCTGACTATAATTATAAAATGATTTATTTATTTTTTTTTTATTTTTAATGTGTGTTTGAGATTGTGGGAAAGTAGAAATGTACATCTAGTTACGTAAGGTAAAGTTATATATTTTTCTACCAGAATAGGGCAGTCTGGGCCTGGTTTTTAAATGACTACACCAACAAGAATTTCAGTCCTTCATAAAAGAAAGAAAACAAATCCCTATATACTTTACTCAAGCAAAGCCCTATTATGTTCCTAAAAATAAATCTGGTTTAGATTTGGAAGGGGCATCAGGTAGAAAACTGCACGCTCGTTATTCAGTAGCTGGGTATCTAGCATCTCTGTCTCTGGGTAGAGCTGTCCCAGCCCTCAGCAGAGCACCTGGCCTGCCAAGCAGAACTGAGGAGAGTGGAGCATTCTAGGAAGCTGGCACTGGATGAATTTGAAAGTCATAGGCAGATTTTGGAAAAGCAGCTACAAAGTGAGGTAAATTATTCTTTCTAAATAATTTGAATCCTTTCTTCTTCCTGTTGTCTTGTTCATGTTTATTTATGTACCTGTGCATGCCTTGTAGCTGGTAGTTATAGTGATTGTACTCAGCTTTTTTTTTTTTTTTATGTAAACACGCTAAAGAAATCAAAACAACAGCAAAAACAGTAAAAAAAACCCAACCCGACTTTACCAAAGTAAATCTTTTCAAGTCATTAAGTTGTCAGAGCTGACTTGCAGTAGGTTACTGTCTGTATATGGTTTGACTGGACCCAAAAAAACCATTTAGCAACAAGTATTCAGCCAGTTGAGATTACTCTTATTGTTTGAGTTATGCTGGTTTTTGTTTTTCTGTCGATCTCCTATAGGTTGAGCGTTGTGCCCAGTTGAAGAGCCAACTGTTGGAGTCTGAAGCTACTGTCAGGAAGTTAAATGCCCAGGTTGAAGAACTGAAACTGCAGGTGAAACAAACGCAGGCAGGTTTGTATCTTACACCAGAGCAGTCCTTTGTGAAGTTCACTTAAAAAAACCTGTCTTAAGAATTTCCAGCAGCTTAATAAAGCTGCAGTTACATAGAACTAAAATATCACCAGTGAGCAGATTGCAGGTTTAAAAATCAAAATCTATTAAGATCAGCTTAAAAAACAGACTTATGACAACTTTCCTTTTAGAAAACAGACATATAGGAGAAAGGGAAAACATTCCTCCCTGAATTCTTCCATGCCTTTACTGCTTCTTTTTCCTCAGTATGAAGAAAGTCATATTTGGTGATAGCATAATCACCATTTTCCAGGAGGCAAGTTGTTTTTTAATGCATTTTAATCCTTGAATGTTCACCATAAGAATAATCAATTTGAAATTGTATTACATACCTCTAAGTTTTAAACAGTTGTTGTCGAGCCTAATAACATACGCACCTCATATGGGCATTAGAGTGCAAAGTAATTCTGTCTGCTGAAGAAATGTAGTTCTAAAGATGCATCTCTGTCAAATTGCTAATATCAAGTATGATAAATACAAGGTTTTGGCATGTATATTTAATCTATAAATATGAAATTGAATTATATAATGATTATACATTATGTACAGCAGATGTTATACCACAGTTCACTATATGCAGTACTTTACTCAGTAGACCAGTATGTACATTTTCATCTATGGTACAAGTATTGGTACTATTTGGAACTGGAAATTTGTCAGTGTTAAAATACAAATATATATTTTATTAAATGATTGAAAGTACTGCAGGAACTTTAATTTTTTCCATCAGATCTAAGGATGTCAATGAAGAATTATTTATGTAGAATAAAACCAAGCTTTTAATTTTGCTGAGAAATGTACAGCCCTATAGGTTGGTCTTTGGGGCTTGTGGAAGCATACAAGTGTAAACCAGAAAGCATTGAATGTGGAGAAACAATTCTTAAAACAAAACCAAAAAAACCCAACACAAACAAAAAAAACAACCAATAAAAAAAACAAACCCAAACCAAACAAACAAAAAACCAAACCAAACTACTATCTATGTGCTATGCTGTTTTTCTCCAAATTTCTTTTTTGATATAAATAAAAGGAAACTGTTAAGACTCGTGTCCTGCCTTGTGATCCTCACCCTTTAACAGCATGATTTGGTGTAGTATTTTCAAAGTGGTGACATTTTATTTTATTTATTTACTTATTTAAACATAATTTAAGAAGTGACATTATAGTATGCATACTTCAGGTAGTTTCATATGGAAGGATTATAGATTAAATAATAAGTTCAGTGCTAGTTTGCAGCTATGGAGCTACATTAGAAATACATTTAAGTCAGCCTATTAAAGTCTCAAAATATAAGCTAATTCCAAGTTTAAAAAATTTGAATTTAAATGCTGTACTTGACTGGTTTTGTTCAGTTGTGTGTCTTTCCCTCTCACTCTTTACTGTCACTTTCTCTTGCTCTCATTTAGCTCTGGAAAATGAAGTGTATCGGAATCCAAAGCCTTCGCTTGTCGATCGCTCTGTCCTCGACTTCACTGGTGACAGAATTGTACCTCATGATATTTACATGGATAGCATGTTCCTGAAGAACCAGGTTGTGGCCGATGTGATGAAGGTGAGTGCTGAGCCAAGAGCTGCCTATCGTCAGCAGTTACAGCTACGCAGTGCTTCTCCAGATTCTGACCTGGAGTGTATGGCACAGACCCGGGCTAGAATAAAAGAGCTAGAAAAAGAGGCAGAGTATTTGGAAGAAGCCTACAGGAACTACCAACACAGAGTCATGCAGGATGCGGCTGCAAGCAGAACGTCGAAAAAGATGCAGTCTCCTTTACTTCTACAATGCGCCGTTAGTAGACCCCCCTTGACTAGCCAGCATGAACTTCTAGAGGATAATCCCAGCTCTCAGCATTCCCCCCTGAGCAGTCCAAGAGGAGAAAAACACATCAAAACACCTGGGCAGGTTGATGTCTTTAAAAGTCCCCTAACACCACCACACAGAAGACCGTCGTCTTCAAGACGCCTTTCTTCTACTCCTGTTCCCAAACTGGAAAGAGATCTCAGTAGCAGGAAGATTTCAGATGGTAAGTCACAATTGTTAATGGGCTGTGGTATTGGCGTTTTACTTGTTCCTCTTGTGCTATGGGATGAGACTGATTTAGCAGTGATAGTCTTTTACCCATTTGTTATTTTTTAAGAGGCAGGAAAAGTCAGAGACAAAACATCAAAGCTGCTTGGAGTATTGTTTCTTCTTAAAAACAATACTGCACAAGTACGGTGACAGGGGCTAAACATTCTGCACTTAGTTCAGGTAGCTTTAAAGAGAAGACTACCCCGTGTAATTCACTACAGGTGTAACCTTCCGATATGCATAGCTGCATTCAAAAGTTGATATGAAGTCTAACTACTTTGCAATGTTAATTGTAATTTGCTAGCTTTAATAACCCTTCCTCTATAATCCTGCCCCACCATTTAACTATTGCAGTTAACATGCGCAGCACAAGACCACCTCATGTGGCCTCTCCTAAATGGAGCTTTCCTGTCTGAAAGGTCCAGAATTGCCCTTGTTTGTTCTTTTTTTGGTGTGATGTCATATCCCACAATTGCTCACGACTGTTTGATAGAGGGGATCAGTGCTTGGTCATGACTGGAAATTTGTAATTTACTATTAATTTCACAGTGTCTAATAATCACGTAGTTGCTTGTTTTGTTGTGCTTTTATTAAAGAGAAAGTACTCAGAAAAGCAAGCAAAAGAGAAAGAATTGAAAATTAAAAAAAAAATTTGTTGTTGCAAATCTGCAGTTCTTCTATTTCTTGAATCATGTAATTCTTGTCACCCTAGCTCAAAGTGGATTTAACAGGATGACAAAAAGAGATAGTAACAAAAAAAGAGATAATGATCAGCTTCTACATGAGGGAAGATTGAATGTAAGAACGGCAGCTTAGTTTAGAAAAGAGTTGGCTGAGGTGGGCTGTAGGAAACTTGGGTGTTACAGAAATGGAGTGGTATGTAGTGTAGGAAACTCTTCCACAGCTCGATGGTATGTTCTCAAGTAGTAGGTTATAGTAAATTACCATATGAGTTGGATGGTGTGCCACCTGTGCCCTGACATGCAGTGTATGCTACACTAGGGAGGTGCAGGTAGTAAGTACTATGTGCTGTTCTTGTCCAGTTGTTTTGCATGTGAAAATTTGAGAAATTATTTTATAAAAGCTTGTACGTGGGTGGGCTGTGGGTTCCCACCATGCACTAGCACTGCTAATACACGACTGCAGCATAACCGCTGGGTCCCGTTCTGTCAGTCCTCAGCTTCTTCAGAGGATGTTCAGCTGTGTTGCACGGGCAGAGGGGCTGTCTGGAAATCCAGGGACAACCCTTACTCTGAAGCATCCTGACTGCCCTGGAGTGGTGGTGTGTGCACAGTCCAGTTATGCATGTGCTGTAAAAAAAACAGCTTTATCTGAGAAACCGTAGAGCAAATAATTGTCTAATGCCAATTGTGGGGGTTTTATTCTGCAGACGTCAGTGGGTCGTACCTCGCCTCTTCGCAGCAGAGTGTTGACCGGGTGCTTTCTCCTATTTCAAAGCCACATCTACTTTCATCTTCTGAATCTGTTTCTTCTTCACCATCCAGTCATGGCCAGAAAAGCAGGTAACATTGTTTACAAAGAAACATTTTTACCCTACTTTTTAAAGAAACATTCATCTAACTGTTTGTTGTGATAGCATCTTTTACAATTCAAGTAAGCTGTTAATTTCCTGAGAACTTTTCTAAAGATGGATAAGGATTTCCATTCTTGAATATCATACCTCAGGAGAAACTTAAGTATAAAAACCACAAACACCCCCCTCTTCCCACCTGCAGACACATTTGTCAGATAGGATTTGACACTTTCACCACTGTTAAATTTGTACTTCCTTACAGTGCAAAGTTATGTGCAGTGAAATATTTAAAACTTTAAGTGTATTGGAAAGTTCAGGTGAATTTAATGTTTTGGTTTGTCTTGTTTTTAAAACAAACAAAAAAAAAGTCTTGTCCTATGACAAAGTAAAACTTGATTGAATTACAAAGTGTTGTGTGATGTCATTTCACTGTTGTAGTTGATCGAGGATGAAAGGTTATTCCAAAGATTCCCTTTGCTGGGGAAAATGGTAATGGCAGCACCAGCTCCAGAGCCTGAAAACTCCACTGCTGTGGAACAGAGCTAGGCAAAGGACTGTAAAACCTGGAGAGCGAAAATGTGAGGTTTCCGAAGTGCGTCTTGCTTTAATGTAGATATAGCAAACTGATAAATAGCCATCACTAAAATTTAATCAAATTCTATGGGACGGAGTCTTCTCAGCCAGTTTGCTGATGACACAAGACTGGGAGGATTGGCAGAGACACCTGAAGGTTGTGCAGCCATCCAGTGAGACTTGGACAGATTGGAGAGCTGGGCAGAGCAGAACCTAAGGAGGTTTAATCAGGATAAGTGCAGAGTCCTGCATCTGGGGAAGAATAATAAAGTCCACCAGTCCAGACTGGGAGGTGATCTGGAGAGCAGCCCTGTGGAGAAGGACTTAGGAGTCCTGGTAGACAACAAGTTCTCCATGGGACAGCAATGTGCCCTGGTGGCCAGGAAGGCTGATGGCATCCTGGGGTGCATTAAGAAGAGCGTGTCCAGCAGATTGAGGGAGGTTCTGCTCCCCCTTTACTCTGCACTGGTGAGACCTCACCTGGAGTCTTGCGTCCAGTTCTGGGCTCCCCAGTTCAAGAGAGACAGGGATCTGCTCAAGAGAGTCCAATGGAGGCTACAAGGATGATGAAGGGACTGGAACACGTGTCTTAGGAGGAAAGGCTGAGAGCCCTGGGGCTCTTGAGTCTGGAGAAGAGAAGCCTGAGAGGGGAGTTGATAAATGTTTATAAATATCTGAGGGCTGAGTGTCAAGAGGAAAGGGACAGCCTTTTCTCACTTGTGCCCTGTGATAGGACAAGGGGGAATGGATGCAAGCTGGAGCTCAAGAGGTTCCACCTTAACATGAGGAGGAACTTTACTGCAAGGGCCACAGAGCACTGGAACGGGCTTCCTAGAGAGGTTGTGGAGTCTCCTCCTCTGGAGACTTTCAAAACCCACCTGGCTGTGTTCCTGTGTGACCTGTGCTGGATTGTATGGCCCTGCTCTGGCAGGGGGGGTTGGACTTGAAGATCTCCAAGGTCCCTTCCAACCCATGACACCCTGTGATACCTGTGGTACTCTTTAAGGATATTAATTAATGTTTAAAGTGCTTCTCAGCACGTTCAGTTTATGCTACTTCAGAAGGTGGTTCAGTCAGTTGCCGTTACCACTAAGGCACATCGGACAGATACAAGTCATAGATAGTTTAGGTGTTCCTGGGCTCATGTCAGGCTAACTTACTTCATTGGTTTTCAGATTTCAGGAGATATCTCTGTAGATATAGCTCTAGATTTAGCAATAAATCTTTCCTTTTGCCCTTCCTTGCTTTTCTACTTTTTGCATGTCAGTGTTCTGCCAAACTTTTGAAAGCAAGGTGTGGTGTGGTGGCTGATATTTCAAGAGAGTCGCAGGTTCTGCGGTGCTTGGAGTCTATTGTTCAGTGTAGACTTTTGGTCGCATTGTATTTCTTCACACAGTAGACCACTTTCAGGCAGCTGAATGAAAGATTAATTGATAATAAAGAAATATTCCATCTGTCACTAATTTCAGAAAATATGTTTTCTAAAAGTTTCCTAGAAATGTAAAATCTATTACTAAAAGTAACCGAGATAAACAACCACTGTCTTGCATGCTTATGTATAATATCTGTGAAAAAATAGAATTTATTAAAACCACTGAGGACTGTGTGCATATGTCCAAGATATAGCCGACTCCTCCTGGTGTCCCATAATTTTGGACCATATTGATAATTTAAAATTTTAGACTGTACTTTTTTTGAGTAAGAAGAATGTCTGTACTGGTTCCAGATGGGAATGTGAGGGTACAACAGTGACCAATTAACTATTCATTGGCATGTCTTATTGACAAAATTCCTGTCAGGCATCTCACCCTCCTATGAATTTCCTGAACGTGAATATATCTTAAGCAGTGCTGTCATGAGCTCCTTTTGGGATTTGACAGTTCGGATCCCTTTAGTAGGCTCCCTTTAGTGCCATCCATATAAATGTGATCCTGATAAGGCTAACAAGAACTCTTGCTGACATTGTAGACTAATTTGAGAACAAACTTCATTTCAGAAGACAAAGCTGGGTCTTTGGAGGACTAAACTTAATTTTTCAATGACTTGATTTTTTTTTTTCAAGAAAAAAGTAAAACTACAAGCTCATTGCAAATTCCTGTCCAAAGTCATGATCATCTCTCATCCTTCCCATACCAGAACAGGCCTTCTGCGCACGCCTGACCTTCAAAAGCTATCAAGGTTATATTTGATGCACACAGAAACCCTCAATAAAAATAAAAGGCCACTAATTCCTTGAGCAAAGATAAGTCTCTTGCTGTGTCTATTTGTCATATCTGTGACCTGACTGATGAGCTTTTGCTGATTGAAGCCCCGTGGTTTCTGCTGCCTTTTTGAGAATCTAAAACAGGGCAGTTGTACCTTCTCACTTCATTCACTAGCAAGCTATGATGATATTTTATTTTTTTTTTCCTCTGAAGAGCTTGGTCATGTACCTCTATAAATGTTTTTGGGATAGGAATCTCTAGTCTCATTTGTGGGAATGGGATGGGTAGCAGAACTTTCCCTCTTTTTCTTTTTTTATCTTATTTATTGTTTTGGTTTTAAGATCTCTTTTCAGCAAATTAATAACTTGGCAAAATTAAGGTGGATAAAAATGACTTCTCTTTCCTGTCTCTATCTCCTGTTGCCATGTGTGAAACGTCCCTGTTCTTCACACTCACTGGTGCCTCCACTCTCCAAAATAGAATCTTGAAGAGGTGTCTTCAGAAAAAGCTCATGTGTTTTAATTTTCAATGTCTCTTTCCAAAGAAAAGACACTTGATTTGCCCTCAACTTGCTAGCCATCATTCCAGATTTGATGGCTGAGGAAAGACAGTTTGTCCCAGGACAACTCTAGCAAGCATTTGTAGGGCTTTCTTACTTTGTTCTTATCCAGTACACAATATGCATTGAATGTAGAGAGGATCTTCTGTGTGTATTTAGAATTTGGGAGAGCCTTTATGGTTTTGGCCTTGAAAAGAAGCTGCTGGGATTTCTAGGGACTGTGAGGTTAGTTCCTCTAAGTGCCTGTCACTTGTTTACCTGCTCATTCCCATTTTCTATAGTATGTCTCAGTATTCCTGGGGCAGACCTCACAAAGTGAAGGTTGAATGTTGACCTGCATGTTCAGGTGATAGGGAAAAATGCTCTAAGACTGTGAGGGACTGGGCTGCTCTGAATGGTGTTGTAGAGCCCATGCTGTCTGAAGAATGAACAGTGTGAGTAAGTTGTGCTGCAGAGAACAGGCAGCTATGGGCTGTAGTTGCTTTCTTGAGTTCTTTGTGAGAAAGCGAGGGTATGATGTCCCAATAATTTTCTTGAACTTCTTGCTTTCCTAAGGCTTTCTTAAAGGGAAAACATTCTCTTTTTTTGAGTGTTTTTTAATGTCTTGTGCCTTGGACTGTTTTCTGTTACATAAAATATTTGAGAAATGCATGTGTGGGCTTTTCCAGTTATTTACTCTCATTATTAGGCAAATTCCACATCATTGATGTGTACTGTGGAATTAGTTTATGGCCTGTAGATTTTAAGTGGCAATGGGAACTTCTTTGAAAAGAAAACACAATGCTGTAACACCAGTAAGCATTACAAGTTAGACTTCTGTCAGTGGGGAAGAACAATTGCTTCTGTGACTACAGGAGCTCATTGTTTATTTATGTTTCGAGATATGAGTGGTATGAAGGAAGCCAATAAACACAGACAGGAAGACTAGAGTTATAAGGCAAATTATTATCTAAACCATTCCTGTTTTTTTGTTTAGGGCTGAAGAAACTGATTGTGAGGGTTGCTTTAGGCTAAAAAAAGTAATATCAGACATTATCAAAATACTTTAGATGGTGGTGGTTATTTTTTGTTTAAGTTTTAATGGTGATTTTAAATGTAACTCGTGCAATTTAATTGTTTGGTATTGATTGGCACGCCAGTGTTGTGTTATGGAATATTGACATGAGGTACAGTCCAAGGTTTGCTTGCCAAATTTGTATGATGGAATGAATTTTGAAAAATGAATTACATGCGTTTATCCGCCTTCATGAGGCAGACCTTGCCAGTGTTCTGAATCTGAGGCAGAGTATTGACTGGTTTTTATCACAGTGTGGCAGGGCACAGTATTGGAGAGAGTGCCATGCATGTCCTTGAGCTGTGCATCTGTAAGAATTATTTAACACTTAACCCCTTCAGTGAAGGAAAGACTAAAAACATGAAGTAGACTTCTAAAAACTCAAAATTCCATTTACTCTGTCCTATTTAATTTACAGGGTATTTTTTCCCACTGATGTTTCTGAACTGTCTTTCTGGCAATGCAGGTTTATTTGTCCCCAGATTTACATTTTTGTATTGAACAAGTCTCATTGTGAGGGTATGTTTTGTTTTTTCTCCACCTTTGCCCCACAAAAGACCTGAATTCCTGAGAATTTGTAAGCACAAACATATTTACGCCGTGGTGAAGAGCAGCAGCTGGTGTGAAGTAAGCTCCTTTATAAAGTGCTGCTGCTGAATTTCATTAGTGACCTATGGTCCTTTTGCTTTTCTGGTTCTGGTCAGAGTTTAGTTGCTGGGTCATGTGGGAGGTATTGTTCTTTCACATTATCTTGCTGATGAGATAAATGGGGATTTAGAATGAGGGCACTAACCCCATTTTTCGTAGAACCCAGATTTTTACCCCCTGTGTATATGTTTTGCCAGACATCTAATCCTAACACATTTCAAACACATCTGTTAAGATGACATTGAAGTGAGAATTAGACTGTTACACACAGCCTAAAAAGGCCTTTTTTTTTAATGTCAGTTGGCCGAGTGTCACAATTATTATTCCTTACAGCTTTTTATGCTTTTTGTTTTCATGCATGGTTATATCCTCTGTAGGCCTTGGGGAAAGGCCGCAGGGAGATGGCTGTCAGAGAGATGGAAATGATTTTTGGTCAAAGGCAGAGACCATTATTTAAATACCTACGCTTCTGAGGAGAAAGTTACAGCGTTTTGGTTGCATGCTTTTTCTGTTTGGCTAACCAGTAGCTGAGCATGTGAGTAATCCTTGTATTTAAATCTCAGATCACTAGCTGCTTGACAGTTTTGCATTTATATTGGTAAAATTATTTATGTTCTTCCTGCTTCTTTCAGACTTCATAACCAAGGAACAGATAAACAAGATTTCAGTGATGTCCACAAACCAGAGAAACTAATGTATGAGGACCTTGAAGAACACATTTCTTCTCTTGAATGTAAGTTTTAGTGCCTTTTAGACAGTTTGTTTAACACTTCAGGGCTTAATAGTTGTAGGACAATTGTCTTGATAGCTTAAAACTCTAGTTGGAGAGAAGAAATTCTGATTGATGTTGGAAATAAGAAAACCAAACTGTCTCGGATGATGAGGGATTAATTTTCTTCACATTCACATCTTTAGAGAAGGGTATGTGGTAGTAAACAGACACTAAAATCAAGTTGGTTCTGATATTTGGGAACATACTTTTTGTTCAGAAATCTTGCATAGCCTGGTTCTGATTAATGCATGTGGGTCTGACCGTTGTTTCAGATTTGTTTGTTTGTTTGTTTTTAGTTGTGTAGGGTTTTGTTTGGTTTGTATTTTGTTTTTTAGCAGCAAGTGTACTAATCTGTGAACTAACCTTGAGGTTTCATTATATTTGCTGCATAAAGTAAAACTAATGAGTTTTCATCATGGACCAGTACAGAGCACTATTACCAAGCTGTAATTCTGTAATTCTCTACAATGAAGATGAGTTTCTGTGGCCATCTTCTTCTTGTTTTTTTTTTTCCTTCAGTAACTGAGGCTTCAGTGGTATTATGAAGGTATTCCATAGATCACATATTGCAATCATACACTGTCAATTGACGTTACGTTAGTTGGGTCAGACTGCATCAAGAGATGGCATCAATACGTAGAAGGAAATCAGAATGGCCAAAAGGGGGAGAAGATAACTCAGGAGGAATTGAGCAGAGAATAAGAATGTAAAATCTAAAAAGTAAATGTAGAGTAAGTTATAAGGAAGGAAGAAGTTGGTAAGAGTAGATAAAAAGAATGGAGTGAAGGAGAGAACAGAGATTGTGGAAGCCTTTTAACCGTGAGTGAGCTCTAGCAAGAAAAGATTGGAATTTCTGTTGGCAGTAATTGCTCTTAGCTGATGTGCTCCTCTTAAGGAAATAATGCATCCCTTGCTGTGCACCCTTACATGAAAGAGTGAATCATAGAATAATTTGGGTTGGAAAGGACCTTTAAGATCATCGAGTCCAACCATTAACCCTACTCTAATAAATTCACTGCTAAGCCATATCCCCAGGCACCACATCTCTACAGCTTTTAAACACACCCAGGGATGGTGACTCAACCCCCTCCCTGAGCAGCCTTTTCCAGTGCCTGACAGCCCTTCCAGTGAAAAAGTTGTTCCAAATGTTCAAATAAAACCTTCTCTGGTGCAACTTGAGGCTACTCCTCCTTGTTCTGCCACTAGCTACTTGTGAGAAGAGACCAGCACCTACAGTGTCCTTTCAGGCAGTTGTGTAGAGCAATAAGGTCTCCCCTCAGCCTCCTTTTCTCCAGACTAAATAGCCCCAGTTCCCTCAGCTGCTCCTCATAAGATGTGTTCTCCAGGCCCTTCACTAGCTTAGCTGCTCTTCTCCTTCTTGTACTGAGATGCCCAAAGCTGAACACAGTACTCGAGGTGTGGCCTCACCAATGCTGAGTATGGAGGGACAATCACTGCCCTGGTCCTGCTGACCACACTGTTTCTGATCCAGGCCAGGATGCTGGTGGCCTTCCTGGCCACCTGGGCACACTGCTGTCTCACCTTCAGCCAGCCGTCCACCAGCACCCCCAGGTCCCTTTCTGCTGGGCAGTTTTCCAGCCACTCTTTCCTGAGCCTGGGGTTGTGGCCTTGTTGAAGCTCATACAGTTGACTGTGGCCCATCGATCCAAAAGGTACAAAGGGTGTTAACTCTTTTTCCTTTGCAGAATGGTTAATGTAAGGATGTTTTATACTGTATTGCTTTGCATTTGGGGCTTGTTTATGTGGTTAGAAGACCTTTAGAAGTTAGATAAAATATTTAACAGGAACTTAATTGTGAAAGGAATTTTTTGGCTATTTCAATATTACATACCATGAAACATACTGATGCCTCATATGGAGATAATGTTGTTGTTGATAACCTTTTAATTTAAATCTGAAGTGAGAGAGAGAAAAAAAAACGGAGTAGGCTTTCTTTTGAGTGTGACAGCTCATTATTTTGGTCTGAAGTAAAATGGAGAGAATTTTCTTTCCTAGGCAAAGCTGGTAGGACTTCCTGTTGCTTTTGTAAGACAGTGGAAACATTCTCAATTTGGCTAGACCGACAGTTTGGCAGAAATTCTTCTGTGATGCTTCCGTCTCTTACTCCTTTAAAAGAATTTTAATTTGAGGAGATTCAGACGATTCAGAGAGAGGCTGATTGGTTTAGTTGTCCTTGGTGGGTTTTTTCATGCAAAATATTTCAGTTTTATTATAATGTGGAAAAGGATAATGCTTGAAACCTCAATAATATTTGAAGGATGGGGAATTGATAATTTCTAAACCTTTACCCCAAACTTCAGGACAGATATAAGGTATCTGTTCTATGTTACACTAAATGCTTGGAAAAATGGCCCTGTGTAGTTTAGGTTTGCTACCTCGAGATAATGCCTATGTCTGTCTTTTTCTCTTCTTGCTTTCTCACATAAAATTGAGATAATATCAGTCTGCATACTTTGCAAATAAATTGTTAAAAGCAGTTGCATATCATAGCAATGATCACAGAGGAAGAACAGTAATTGTGTCTCTGTAAATTCAGAGCCACATTGCACAGGGAAAAGAAAATCCAATGTAGAATATCGGAGTTAGCAGTATCCTGAAGAAGGCGAGGATCCTAATAAAGAAATAAGATGTGATCAAATAATTAAAGGTTGTTTTGTGTGCATGGAACAGATGAGCTGAGCTTGGACACAGAATTTTTCTGTGACCCGTATCTTGATTATGTACAGAACTGACAACATTCCGGTTTTCTATTGTATATTTATTCATGGATCTGTTTTGGCTTTGTAAACAGATGTGTTCCAATATCTAATTTCAAAACTAACAATTCTTTAATTAAAGCAGCAAATACAGCCTATGGTAATCCTCAGGGAAATGGTCAAGTTGAAGGGAAAGTGCTCAATTAGTGCTGATATTTATGTGTTCTACTTCAGCCATTCCCACACTTTGTGTCCATTTCTGTGCTCCACTATTGTAACTACAAGATAATGAAGCCATTGTTCAAATTTCTTCTCCAGGTCAGGGAGACATTCCAGAGCAGTGTGAAAGTGATGCCTTGCATCCATCTGGGGACATCATCAATGGAAACCATGTCACAGCCACTGTGCCAGCAGCAGCCGCTTTGCCGCAGGACTTAAGTGAGTTCTCAGCTCAGAAACAGAAGTGAATGCCCTTTTTAAATGTCAAATGTATAGCACAACCCCCAAGTATTTACCATTCGGTAGGTATGTGTGCTGGTGGGATAGAGAGGTCTTTGCCAAAGTGCTGATTATTTAATAAAGAGGAAGGAGTGTCTTCTTGTGCTTTACTGCATGAGGATGACTTTTGCACCCTGGTTTGGGTTAAGTTTGTCTTTAATTTAAACACTTTTGCTTCCTGTCCCACCCCTGTCCAGCTTCTGGAAAGATTTTTTTTTTTTTTCTTTTCTCTTTAGTGTCATAATCAAATATTATTTCTGGGTTTGATAGAAATAAGATTGGAAAAGTTTTGTTGTTTGTTTTTGTGTTTTTGTTGTTGTTATTTCTTTGTAGAATTGTTTTATGTGCTGTTTGTCTGGATTTTTTCATTTTTCAGTTTGTAAACTCTACTACCACAATGCTGTTTTAATTCTCCGGGTAGATGAGAATGCTCTCAGTGCAGCATATGACACTTTTCTAATTGTTCTAGATTGAAGCATTATGATTATTTTTATTTAGAGAAGAGCTTTCTAGCCTCTAATGATTCCCAGTATTTAATTGGCCCATCTAATTACTGAGTGCTGCTCTACTTAGACAGCTTTCTGAAGATACTGGTCACATCTGCAGCGTGTCCTGCAAAAATTTACAAAGGTGTTGGGTTTTGTCTTTGTTTGGGTTTTTGGTTGATTTTGTTTGTTTGCTGTTGGTTGGTTGGGTGGGTTCTTTTGAAGCACTTTGCTTTAGAAATACAAAGAATTGTATCTACCCCTATTGCAGAGAGGGAGAGAATATAGCAGTGTGAACTTTAGGATAATGGAGATTTAATAAGAAAGCCCACGATAGGAATGAGAAGTGCATAGGGAGATTTTGTCAACTCTCTGGCGTCTACTTTAGCTCTACTGTTTAACTCTTAGTGAGTTATGTAACCAGACTAAAACTACTTAGAGGTGAGGAGAAAAATTACTAGATACCCAAGAATAACTTTGGTATCTGTACAAAGAATATATCCCATTGTTTTTCATTTACTATTAATGTTATACGGAACCCGTTACTCATTTGTCTGCTACTGTAGTAGATGACTCAACTACATAAACCACAGATGTTGAAATAATTTTTCACAGCAGTGCCAGATCAAAGACAGAATGAAGAACAGAATGGAGAAGATGAGGAAAATTTAGAAGAAAGGAAAGCAAGAGAAGAAAGAGAGAGAGAACAACAGGAAACTTTGGAAAATGAAGGGGAAAAGCTCAACAAAGAGGTGGTGATTTAGTATTTTAATTCCTGACAGTAATCCAGCATTGTAGTGCCATGCATTTTAGCACTGATGTGTGTGTTACTTGGTTAAAAATAAGATTTTATTCTTTAAGTGGAAGTAGTAGAAGGTAAGTTCTTTTATGTACTTGTGCGATTTGTGTCTTGCCAAGATTTCTCCTTGTGCCAAGGAACTTTTTCACTGGCAACAGAGGTTTTTTCTTCTGTGCTTCATGTCACTGGAAGCTGTGGTTTTATTGCCAGAACTTAGAAGGCAACCATCACTAAGCTATTGTAACAAGCCACACACGTGCTATTTTTCTAGTCTGGACCGCTCCCAGTGGGACACCAGGATTAACACCAGGATGTGTCAATATCCATCCATTAGCCCGTGTCAGGGTATCCAGGGTACTTTCCTGGAAGTTATAAGGAGACCTTAAGGTTTTTTTTTAAATCCCTCTGAGCGCTGAAGTAGTGTTCTGGACTTCTAGGACCTGTATACAACTTGGGTTTTGCTCCCTCCTGTTTCATCTTCCTCTTCCCACCCTTAAACCTTGGTTAATTCGATTCAGTGTAGCAGTTCTGGTCAGCCGTGCTCACACAACCCTTCACACCAGCAAACTGGGGCCTTGAAGAAACCTTGAAGACACCTATGTCAGCTTGCTGCCTTCCATCCACACCTAGATGTCACACACAGAAGCCTCAGGCCTCACAGCATCTCCTGCTTCCAGACGGGGTTAGAGGGGAATTTCCTGAATGTCATTTTTTGAGTTGCAGCAGCGGCAGCTTAACTGCTCATCTCAAAGGGCATGTAACCAGTTTGATGCTGATGTTTTACCAAGGTTAACATGAACGTCTGCATGTAGTGCAGGTACTAAGGTTTAAAGGTAGTAAGGTTTAAAGGTACTTTTCTTGAGCTGACCAGTACTTAATTTTGATTTTGCATCTTCAAGTGGATCCAAGACTTGATGAAAGTTGATGAAGAAAAAGAAGATAAGGAAGGGGTAAAATCTGTAAACGGTAGTTCTGGTGCGGAAGACAATGTCAAGGATCCTGCTCCAAATCCATTAGAAAAATACATGAGAATAATTCAGCAGAGGAGAGAGCAAGAAATGGCAAGCAAGGTGATTATCCTTTAAACTGGGTCGCAGAAGCACTACTGACTGAATTTGTGCCTTGTTAAGTATGCTTAAAAATGAAAACAGTATTTTTTTTTTCTTCCTCCCCCCACCCCCCTTCATTCAGAAGTTTTACCTAAAAACCTGCAGCAACAAGTGTCTGCATTTACACTGAAAAAATTTGTTCATTCGGAAGCAAAAAAATGGAGACTTTCTTTTATAAGGGCTTTTGTTCTGGTATCCTGTGGAAAGGAGTTGCGCTGGTTTTTAGGTACTAGGACAGTATTTAAATGCCCACAGTTTTTAAATTAAACTGTGCTTAAATGCAGTTTGACTCTAAACAGGTCAGTTTGTGTTCCACTAACACCACTGATAAAACTTATTCTGGCAAAATGGAAAATTTGACTTCAAAGACCAGGTAGATGCCCGGGTGAATGTTACTTTGATGATGAAATGCAGCACACTTTTGTTCAGATTATTACCCAAACCTGATTTTTCCACAGTGGTGTCACTCTAGATGCAATGCAGCATTTGTAGAAATAAGGTGGCTACTTCAGCACATTTTTCAGTTAGCTGCCTTAAAACACAGATGCTATTATTAGAGTCACTTAAACCTTCACTTAAGAATCAGTTACAGAAGGTGTTTTTTTCCTCTTGGCTGCCAGGATTCAAAAAAAGAAGAACTAGAAGTATCGTTTACAGAGGGGCTTTCATCCAGTGAAAAGGATGACAGGTAAGGCTCCTATGTTACTATTATTGACTTCCAGTAATACACAGTATGAATTATGTTTAAGTGAAATCTGCCTCCTTAAAAAGCAAAATAAACTAGTAATCAAAAGCAACCGTGTTGGAAAAATTGAGGATCCTTTCAAGCCTAAGACAGGTAAGTTACACACTGCATGGGATTCAGATCTGGGAACTCCATTCAACGCTCTCTTGCAGTAGCTGTGGCAATGAGAAAATTTTTTATCTGCTGCTGAGCAGCAGCATCTCCTTCTCTCCCAGGGAGCTGAGGAATGAGGTATTCTCTCGGGCAGAGACCCTGTGAAGGTTTGCCTGCACTGCACCTTGCAGCGAGTCTGTTATTAGCACTGAGTCCAGCTTTGATTTATCAGCAGCATCATGGACATTACCAAACTATTTCACACACTTCTTTTCAGAAATTTTGGCTGCCTGCACCAAGTTACCATAGCCAGAGCATTTCCTCTGCTTCTCTCTAGATGTGACAAATGGATATGTAGGTTGAGAGGAAAAAAAAAAAACAACTCTTCATCAAATCTTTCAGTTTATTTATAGATGTAGACTTGAAAAAATAGAGAAGCAAAAAAGGCAGAGCAGTTAATAAAAAAAAGGAAATTCCGTGCTCTCTGTAACTGTTTAACTATTATTAAAGGGCTGGATTACGTACGAGACCCTACCCTGCTGCTCGAGTTGGCACCTGTAGCGTGTGCTCTGCACCGGGGGAGCACTACAAAAGATGTAGACAGACAGTGCTGCATGTCGATAGATGCGAGATGACTTTCTGTTAATGAAGGCCCAAATCCTCACCCGTAAAGGCTTCCTTACTTCCTTCAGGTCACTGAAACAGCAGAGAATTGCAACATAGAAAGTCTCTTAACTTCCTTTTTAAAACAAATATTTATATTTAAGGTACTACTTTGGACTGACAGCATGTTCTTCCTGCCCTTCCTCCCCTTTACACAGTGCTGCAGGCATTTCTCATGGAGATGAGGATGAAAACTTCTGGTGAATGATCCCTACCGATTTTTTAATTTTTTTTTTATAATAGAAACATTTTTAAAGCAGCTTTCTGCCTGTAAGAAGTCGCAATAAATGTTAGGCATCAACATTGCAGGCTCTATTGTTATAATTAATAAAGCTGGTTTTGAGCTGTCTCGTCTCTTCAGTGACTTCAAATAGTGAGCCCTGATGTGTCATAAATCCCAAAGACAGCCCTCAAGGGGAGAGAGAGAAAGGATAAAGAAATTTAATCACTAGGGTTAGGTCAATTGGCTTTGGCACTGAATTTCTATACACTTTCGAGAGCTTTCCAAGTGATGCCCCTCCCCAACCCCTTCCCCTTCCGCTATTACAAACTCCAAGCCAGGGTATCAGCGTGTGCAGGAAACAAAAAAATTGTCATTGTCACCTGTTGTTAAAGGTGCTCCCCGGAGACCCCTGGCTCATGCAGTTTCGGAGAGCTGAGGGTGCCAGGCCCCTTTTACTGCTACAGCAGGGGAAGCAAACCACTTTTAACACCAGCCTTATCTTGTGCATCACACTGTTGGCATTAACCAGCCCAGAACGGAGAGATCCAAATAAAAATGCTATTTAACTCATCTTTATTTAAGCTTTTGTATTTTGTAGGTAGATTATAGGCAAGATCATCAAACTTTATTTACAGTATAAAATACAGTATTTTTTATCAATGAAGTAAATTTGGGTGGCAGCATATATTACAACTTGCACTGCATTTGCGGCTGCTCATCTTGACCTAACTACAGGAACACGAAGCCAAGTTTGACAGAAGTTAGGGGCAAAACCTGAAGCTCAGTTTTGAATTCATTTAATGCTGAAACATGATGTATCAAAAATGTGACAGAAATAAACTTTGCTTTTAGAAGTTAAGCTAAAATGCGAGGTGGGGGCTCATCTAATTTTTACATGCTGCTTACTTTGGTCTTGCAGCAATGCTGGCATTTACAAAATTTCTGAGACACTCTTTCTGTTGGGTGTCCAGCGTGGGATGGGTCGTGCTCGTTGCATTATGCTGGCCTAGAACAAATACCACTACTTCATGCTAGAACCACTTGCTGACTTGACTTACCTACAGGGCAGCCCTTCCCCGTGCGGGAGCAAACGGGTCGTTACTACTGAACAAAACATGGTTTAACTTCAGAGAGAGACATCAAGCAGCACAGAGACACGCTAGGATGGAGTAGCTGTAGGTCTGGGTTCAAATAAGCGTACACAAGTATTGTCTATTATCTACAAATATTTATTTTAACACTTGGATGTAACTACAGGAAGCCCTTGGCACTGATAGAAAATATTGATTCACTGTTAGGTTACAAAAATTTATACATAGCAAAATTTAATGCTCTTTACATAAAAATATTAGACTACTTAAACAAAACTTCAAAAACTCCCAGTAATAGCTACACTGAATTAGAAAAGAATTCGGCTTTAAGACACTGCCTCCATTATACCCTTATGCAAACACACTGGGCTAGAACATCACCTGCATTGCTGTAGAAATGTCTCCTTCATGCAACAGGTAAGAACATACACTAGGCTATGTTGTCATATTTGCTCTACATTGATCAACTTGGCCCCTTTTTTCAAAACTGTCAAATTAGACTTCAATACTGAACAAAAAAAATTACCTTTGAAGTTACCCCCCCCAAAGTCTTGTCTTTTAATACTGACTTGAAGAAATTTGTGCTTCCTTCGATTTATATTCAGCGAACAGTCAAAACTATCAAACCACACATCAGCTTAACAGGGAGGACTTGAATATTCAATTTTTGCAAATATCTGATGTAGTTTACTTTCCCCCCCAACATTTATATATATATCATATAGAACAAACACCAAATATACCATCACTAATACTCAAGATGTCACTGGATGCTTCTGAAAAAAAACCCACATTAATTAGAAGGCAGACTTCTATGGGAAATGACTTTTTAAATGGCACCAGTTTGTTTGTTTGTTTGATTCTGAACACCACATTTTCTTAATATTCTAATTAATTTGTAAAAAGGAAAACACATAAGCACTGACTAGAAATTTGCTAAGCACCAAGATAGAGAAAGGTGGACATCCTGTATTCTGGTTTATGGCTGTAGTTTTTATTGTTTTGTGTAAAACTGCAAACTTTCTCATCCGCTCATTTGGAACGGTCAGATCAGTGTCATTTTAATAAGGTAACACTCTTCACTTACATTAAATGTAGGATAATGGTCTCCTGCCACTATATAAATGCTAAGACATTTATAGAAAATAAATATTAAGGCAAAGCTGACATTTATTTTCCAAGAAGGGGATCATTATCCAGATCCAGGAATCTACATTCCATTAAATAGTTAATAATAAAAAGATTAAAACTTGGGATGTCTGCTCAACACTCAGGTAAGCGCAGGCGCGTGACCGCATCATCATAAAAAAGTGTGGCACAACAGCAGAGGGGCAGCCCCTGCGGCCCATGGAAGAAACAAAAAAGGTGTTCAAAGAGGGCCCTGCTGCAACTGGGGAACTGCTGTGACTGAGCTGCCACCTATGCATGAGCCTGTCAGAGACCCTACCGGCCACAGTTCCTTCCCTCGGTGGAGCAACCGAGACACCAAACTACACCGTGTGCCCGGGCCTCTGCCTGAGGCCTGTACACGAGAACCACTGCCTGCCGGTTTGGAGCGCCTGCCGCGCTTTTGTGCGGGACGTCGGGCTGTAGAACACATCAAAGGTTACATACCAAAAGTCTCGAAGAAGAATAATTTGGTCATTTATTGTGAAGTGTTGCCTTTTAAAATGCCTGGAAGAAAACCTCCCTTCTCTGTATGAAAGGATGGAAGATTACCCCTTCCCTACGAATGTGTTCCAGGAGCTGGAATGTGAAGCTTTTGCACTTCTAATTTTGTTTGGTAGACACACATCTGTACTGCAGAGCAGCTAGTTGTTGATTTGTCAGAGCTACAGAATTCTTCTGCTGAATTACTGTGGCAAACATTTATGTGTAAGAATTGAGTTGCTCTTTTGACCGAGACTGGATATCCTGAAGCTCCTGCTCTTCTTTTGCTTTGATATCTTGGTAGGCCTGCATTTTGCTTGCATCCTTTAAGTAGGCCCAGTTAGAAGACAGTATCATGAGGAAGTGGATCTGGAAGAGAAGGGTGAGCATGATGGCTAGTGAGCATGTCAAGAGGCAAAGCAAGCTGCTAGTCAGATTAATAGACGCTCTTTAAAACGACCAAAAAAACAACCAACAAAAGCTACTCTACGTTAATAAGCATTCTGTTATTAAAACGAGCACAGCGGCAATTTTCAAAGATCTCTAGAATTTGGCATGCTAATGTTTCAGTCGGTTATTCACAATTTGGACAAAGTTAGTATAACAGGAGTAACATGAGCTACAGAGTTGTGTACGGATCAATTAAAATGCAGAATGGGGGGGAACAAGAAAAAAGTTTTGTACATGGCCATTTATGTGATCTGTGACCTACGAGGTGCTCAGCACTGCTTTCTAAGGTTGTGGTGTTTACACCTATCCAGGCCCAGACCCGGGCAATTCTTTTCCCCCAACAAGCAGATGAGAATTCCACCCTCCCCCTGGAGAAAGCCTGAATCTGTAAACAGTTTTATTTACGTGAACAAGGCTACATTAACATACTGAAAAAGTAAACAATAATACGTTGAGTCCAAAACTAAGCAAAAGCATGCAATTTTGGGGTTAAGAAGTCTTAATTGTATATTTGTATAACTACATTTTAAGCTTCCATTGTCCAACCTCGGGTGAAGAGTTTGACACCGTATGTAGCAACCAGTTCTTTTTCTTATTATTGTTGTGTGGATTCTTTCCTAGTTTGTGGATTCATCTTTTCCCAACTCCTTTCCACCATACTTCATGCAAAAAAATCTACATCTGACAACACCGATTCGTTTCTGGTTTGGTTTGTTTTGTTTTTTAATTCCAGCAGCTTAAAAAGGTCTCTGATCTATGCATGATTTTACTTCCTCTGCAGTCATACTTAGTTTTGAGATCTGGCTACTGAGAAATCAGTTACGAAAGTGCAAGCCGTACAAGAGCGGGAGCCCTTTAGATGCTGTTTCTTACTAGTTCAGGGTCCGAAAGGAAGAATGCGATTGTTTTACGCAGAGTTAATAGAAGGAAGTGTTCCCTTCCAGAGAGAGTGTGATTTGGCAATTACTTAAAAATTCAGTAAACGAAAATAATTGACTTTATCATCCGTGTGCTGGAAATACAAGCCAACGAATTCGTAATACCCTGGCCTCTGATTTCTGCCAAAAGAGACTGGCATTGCTCTACCATTCCTTTTCTTTTGTATTGTATCTGTATTATGTATGCACGGGGGCATTCTATTTGATGTTCAGGATGGAGAATGAATAATTCTGACCCTGAACTGTTCCAGTATTTGTTTTAGAGATGACTGTTTGAAAGCAAATGGCGATTTGAAATGGAAACCTCCCATCCTCGGGAGGATGATTTATAAACACCCCTGCAGTAACTGAATCCTCTCAACACGGGGGAGATAGCCAGATCTCATCCACATCACAGTTCATATACAAGCAGTCATTTTATTAATCTGAGAAGCTAAATGATGCTTACTGAAGCTATTTACAATTACTGTCACAAAATTCAGAAAGCTAGACTTTTAGCCTAGGGTGTCAGTGGTATTTCAAGCTACGCAATGCAGCTCTTTACTGGGCTTATACAATCTAGAATTTAGTGCAGCAATCTTCCCGACTCTTAAACTTCAAAACAGCATAGTTATATGTAGTAGCCATCATGTAGATCAGCTGGTGGAAGAGAACAAAATACAGGAGAGTAAGATACAACAAGGTGACAGCTCAAGCCCAGATGGGCAACTGTCGATACTTTTACAACAGATGTTACTCTGAGCTTCCTCCAGGGTGAAGGTGCAAGGCCAGTAACCTGCCGTTTATCCGGAGAGGATAACCTACACACACACACCTAAGGCAGTTTCCTCAACAGTCAGCACTGCACCTGGAGTTGGCTGACAGGAGGTTGGACGCTGGCGGCTAGAGGAAGCGTTATGACATATGGAACAAGTCATCTCGTTCGCATCCCTTTTTTCCCAACTGCTACCTGTGATTGGCGTTGCAGAACTGGACTAGACAAACTGCCTGCGCCCAGACCAAAAAACCCAAGAGGTTACAAGGGACTGATTAAGTGAACTACAAAAATAAAAAAAGAAGCAGTGGACGTAAACCCAGAAATAGCCAATAGAAGAAGGATTTTTCAAAGGGCATGCAAAGGATTTCTTTTTAAAGATGGGGAGGTGGGTTAAGATGACTTCTTAAAGCAGAAGTTTGGGGTCTGCTGGCTTGTAATGACCAAACCACAGCAGCCAATAACGGCAATTACAGCTCTCCCTCCTTAATATCTAGTATCACTGTTTATAAGACACACAAAATTTAATCTTAAAGCATCTTAAGCCTGAAAGGAACACATTACATGATAAAACAATAAAAAACGCTACCCACCAATGCTATGACAGTGGCACCAGCTCCGGCACAAGCCACAATGAACAGGTGGTAAGACATGTAGAACTAGAGGAAAAAACACGTTAAAAACATTGAAACAATTGAGGATTTTAAAAAATGCATTTCAACCGTCCTAGAGAGTAAGGATAATAAAATCGTCTTCCTAGCAAGGTATTCAAAGCTTTGGAAAATAAACATGTTTTGAAATAATTTTCAGTTTCTGGATGACCTAACAGAATAATTTCAGTGTCATGTTTAAATCAATCTCTTTATATTATTAATGTTAGCTTTCTCCAAAAACTTTCATCAAATTATTTATTATACGGTGCCCGAGTAACTTGGAGACAGAAGCTGCACACGGGCTTTATGTCTGTACCTCATTCGTGTTGCAGATGTTCTCTAAAATTGGGCCACAGGCTTTGCCAGGTACAGCAGTCCAAGGGATAATACCTGAAATACCACAGCAAAAAAAACCACTGATTTTAGCAATCAACACACACTCTCTAGTCCCCTCTCATCTTTCCCACCCACTTGCCAGTTGTGTTCCCATTCTGGGCATCTGCACATTGACCAGTACAGCTTTCGGTTGGCAGGAGGAATTCAAACAACTCACTCAAGTTGTGCTTTCTCCTCGGAGGGAGAGGCTTGCTGCCAAGGCATGTTCTCAGATGTGGTTTTCCCATATGGCAGCCAAATGGTTGGTTGGGTTTTTACACTTCAGGTCCAGTCACATACTGACTACTCCCCGACTCAGCACTGAAAGGGATAATCCGCACCTCAGAGGTACCTGGCACCTTTCAGGATGGCACACACCTATTGGATTAACTTCTACCCAAAAGAGTAACCCCTGTAGGAGAGTGTAAATATGGAGCTAGAGGGAAGAACTACAAAAGGATTTTTTCTCTTTTAGTTCCAATAGGTAGAAAAGCATTAAGCAAACACCGCTACGAGAAAATATGGTCTGCCATACCTCATGTACTCCCAGTTATTTTTCTTACACAACTGAAAAATCTGAGAAGTCAGTGGGATCTAGAAGTCTCAAAATAACCTGACCTTTTTGGTCCGTAACAGATGCAAAGCTTAAGCAAAAGCCACTCAAAAGAGGAGAGAACCAGTTTGTCTCTCCATACAACTTGCTTTTCAGACTCAGCTGGTTGGAACTAGCAACTCTGTAAGGGGCAGGTCATTGACATTATCTCAGAAGGGCATGGCTTTCAAAGAGGTCTTCTAGGATTTGCTTTAGAGCCATCTTCTTCTCTGCAACTGCAATACACACCTGAAGCCTTTTAGCTACCACTGCCACCCAAAAATGTGAGGACAGTTGAGTGACACACATTGCCTGTTAAGGAGCTGTCCCCTCCCACCAGTCACCGAAAGCCAAATGACTGTAGTGATCAGGAACAGCACAGTCCTACAGGGCGCGCGTAGAGCTGCAAAACAACCAGGAGAAGCAGGAAGGCAGAGGAGCACATCTCTTCCCTAGGCTTTGCTGCTGAAGGAAATGTCTTCCCAGCCTCACACTGTCAGTTGCTAAAACAGGAATCAAACATTTAACTGATTTGGGACTTCTTGCTTTTCAAATCAGTCTATCTTACCTTCTCCTACTGGACTTAACATCCCAGACAGGAAAGCAAACCCAAGCTTTCCCACTTTTTCAATTCAACCCGTTTTCTCAGCTTTGAATGACTTAGAAAGAAACCTTCCAAGAAAACATTCACTAAACCGAAGCCAAGAGTAAGAAATGAACTACGGCAAAAGCCTGAGCCTATTTTAAGCCATTGTCCCACTCCTCTGCTCCCTGCACCCCCCTTGGATTGCTGTGTCATCAGAAAGCAGTAATAATTCATTATTAAAGGCAGACTCTCGGCTGCGGGTTTTTGTCTTTTAACAGTAATTGTTAGAGCAAAGTTCAGGTGTTAACATCATATTTAAATGTAAACCCAGCTTTTTGAAAGGAAAGAATATATGTGTGGGTTCAAAACTCAGAATCTGGTTATCTATTTCCCAGTGCTGTTTCTAAGCAGTTTATTTTGAGGCTGATCTATTTTTAAGCCTAATATTACAGTATTGGAAACCGCTGCAAAATCATTTGAGATAAATGACTTGCCAGTTCAGTGGAATTGATTGCATCTGGAAAGAGATCGGTGTAATCTGAATTAATTAGAAAAGTATTAGCACTTTCAGAGAGAGAAGTGCTTTTGCATTCGGATCTTTTGATAAGGCGGAGACAAAAACTACTGAAGACAGACCAAGGAGAAAGGATAGAGCATTTAATCAGGATTAAAATAAGTACCATATTGCCTGATATCCACGCAGATCTGGTCCCCTGGAACTGTCACATTTGTCTGAAGAGATTTGATGACTTCGCAGGTTGACCATATGTTATAGAACATGAAGACAGGCACAGCAGAGAATCCAAAGACCCCAAGCCAGGCCACTCCAAGCACATAGGTGAGGAAAACAAACTGGGCAGAGAAAACACAAGCACTTCATATTTATGCTTTGAAAAGAGCACTTGACTTTTCCTTAAAAATGCTTCAAATTGATTTCCAAAAGTATGCTTAAAGATTAAGTAAGGAAACATTTGATTTCCAAGTACAAATAAAATCAGTATTCTCATTGCTTACAAATACTTCGGTAGTTTAAGTGCCCCTGAAGAAGTCAATTCAGACATTTCTTTTTTCATTAGTCTGCTTGAGTAAACAGCTTGCCCTCCTCAAAGAGCAGTCCATTAATTTCTCGAGGTTCTCAGCTAAAGAGGGACACTGGTTGTAGGCTCGAACCAATAAAATTCCAACAAAAATCAATTCAAGGAGTTTTTTTAATTAACTGTATCATACTAGCATTTGTATACAGCTTGCAAATCAAAACAATGGAGTGAATCGATGTTCACAGAGCTCTCCCTCACTCCCTGATTTATTGAAATCCATTTTGAATGTAACATTTGAGAATATCTACTTTTGAAAACACACCATGACTGTTACAGCAGCTCATAAAGATTCAGTCAATCCAATAGACATTGCCAATAAAAAAATTAGTTACTTCATCTTAAAGAATGATGGGTTTTCCATTGAAATTGGCTGGTTTGGGTTTGCTCTTTTTAAAAAAAAAAAAAACAACACACAACTATTCTGTGCATTTCTTTGGTAGGATATCATTGCTTTGGAAATCTCCAGCTTCCTCCTCCCTCTGGATCTCTTCCCTTTTCTCTATTCTTCTGAGTTTCATGGTGAAACAGTAGCTCTGCCATGAGTTCCTAGCTCCCTCCTCCTGCTGAGACTAGGATTTGGATCCTGCTTGGAAAGCGGAGGAACACCCTTCCATCCTGGGCGTTCCCTTTTCACTGTTACTTAACCGTAGGTGGACTGGGAAAGCTTTACTTCCAGTAAAACACTGATGCTGAACTACCTCACTTGAAACTTGTGTGCCAGAGAAGAACCGCAAAGCCAGGAAAGGCTCTGAGGGGGGGGTTGTCCCAGCCTGACCCCGAACTGAGGGCCTGACGGAATGCTGCAGTGGTGGACGTTTGCACCCTCAGAGGTTTTTGTCCAGGTGCACTGAGCAACACTGCACATGTTACAGCAAAGGCCGATTAACTGGTTGGGTTTTACGGTCAACAAAGGGGGCGTGTGTGCGTGTGGAAGAGCTTGCAAAACTAAGGCCCACAAAAAACACAGCTAACCTTTAATTTATAGACAACTGAACTGTAATACCCTGTTTTGTATTAGACAGTGCCATACACCAGCCTTGTGGGTTTTATGTGAGAATTCACTCTGGATTTCAGTAAGGACCAGGTGGACCAGTTTAAAGGATCTCTAGAGATGCCCTATACATAAAATGTGGGCTTGCATACGTTAGGTGGAAGTGTGCATGACAGAAGTACATAAGCCTCTAACACATAAGACAGCCAGGAACAAACACACTCTCGCATTTAATGCGGTAACTGTGGGGAATGGCCACTCTGCATTAGAATTCTTCTGCACTACCACAGCCACCAGAAATCATTTGGTAAGGGTCTAAGTCTGTCTTCTGTAACAACCTTATGCAAGATGGAAGGGGCTGCCTTTCAGGACCTCGTTGGTAATGTAAAGGAGGAAGAAGCAGATGAGCTCTTAATCAAAGAGGCAAAAAATAATAAATCGTTATTATGTCCCAAAGCTTATTGTCCATACCCAGTTACAGCCACTAGACTGTGAGGATACTGTACCTCCTCACAAACCTTGTTTTACCCCTGGTGTTTTAAGCAGCTCTACCACGACACAGCAACATGCAGGCATTTTTATGCCACTATTTCTGTGTCTTATGAGAGCTCCAAGCCATTACTCAGCTGCTAAATTCTCTCTTTCATTGTCTGGACAGATAGGGGCAGACACAAAACCACGTTTTTTGTCATATTTCCATGTATCACTCTGGTATTTGTATGAGCAGCTGACAGTCATGTGTCTATACTCAACTGCACAGGCAATTGTCTGCGCTAAAGAAATGCACATATCTGTGTGTTTCTGCTGGGTTTTGGATCTTTGGAAAACACTGCTTTAGATATAATTTTGCTCCTCGGTGAAGATCATACTTGCTAGAAAAAGAACAAGCTAATAGCTGCTTAACTGGAAAATGATCGGATGTCTTATTTTTATTAGCTCTTGAAAAATTCAGTAAGTATCTGACAGCACAGTGGAAAATTGTTAACCCTCTTGAAAACAAACATGCATCTCTCTTGTATTTAACCAGCTGAAAGGATGTATTTTTTAAGTGCAGGATATAGATTGTATATTAAAATGCAACAATCACATCAAAAGCCTCTTCTCTTTTCACCCACACTTTCCCGTGGGCGATCTGTCATACTGCTTAGCTTCCTCCAGAACTATGACCTTTGAATTCAGATTTGCAGAAATAGCTTTGAAATCCTGTCTCAGAAACATAGTTATGTTTCTGTTCTTGCAGAGTGCGCCCTAAGGGGCAACGTGGGTGAGAATCTCAAGTTTTATTTTTAGTTAAACTTTGTTTAAAAATTTGTTCCAATACAGAATTATACTGAAGGGAAGATGGTTTGTAACTTAAAGGCTTGAAGTGTTTCAGCTTTGCAACAAAGCCTCGCTACTCTATCTGTATGCCTTCTGCCATCTTCAAAAGCAAGGCAGCAATACTTGATTCAAGTGCAAAGATGCTGCGACGCTTCATCCATTCCTGTTTGTCTGAAGGATCCTGACGTGCTCACACAGCATTGACGATGGAAGACAGAGGCATTACAGTTTGCTATTTAAAAATCACTACAAACCACAGCCATTTTACAGTCTGCCTTTAATCGTCACTAGCGTGCTCCATGTTTAAAAGCACAAATTTCACTTTGTGTCTCATTGACTGTTCTAAAATTAGCAGTCTCCATCAGCTTAGTTTAGGCCAGTGGGTCCAGCTTTATGACAGGAGAGGCCATGGTAGCACCTCAACAGTCCATCTGCAGGATTTGGATTTGACCAAGCATCAGCAACAGGGTTTGACTCTGACCACTCACAAGGAGTTAAACAAAGCAGGCAGCAAAAACTTGCTGTCCAAAACCAGAGGATCCAAACTGAGCTCAACAGTTTTAAGCGACGGATGGCTACCGTTCCCATTGCTGATGCTACTCACCATCCCGCTGATGCAGCGGCCGCAGGCTGTTGTTTTGAACTCTCCATGCAGCTCCTTCACAGCACTTGTCGTATAAAAACCTTCTGCCAAAAGGATTATTCCATACAAGAAGAAAAATGATGCAATGCCATAAATCACATACTGCATTAGCTGTATTCTAAAATGAAAAGAAAAAAAAGATAGAATTAGATTTCAGTCCCCTAGAAACAAAGTCAGTGCTCCCAAATCATAATTAGTGTGAGATAACTCCTTTTCTAGAGATACAGTTCAAGGCTCTTTAATACATTTTAAGCAAGCAGGTGGTAGCAGGAGAGCATGGATACAACTGCCTCATTTCTACAGGTAAGCAGTGCTGATGTGCATTAGTCTTGCATCCACACAATTATTCCCTGCTCGTGCTGCAGTTCTTACACTGACCAGTATTAGTCACCAGCTTCAAGCTCTAATTCTGTGCCTTCACTGTGGACGTTTTTTCTCCTGTTACTGGCCCCTCACTGTGAGAGAGGTGAGACACTGAACAGGTTGCCTAGAGTGGCTGTGGATACCCCATCCCTGGAAGTGTACAAATCCAGGCTGGATGGGGCTTTAAGCAACCTTGTTAAGTGGGAGGTGTCCCTGCCCATGGCACTGGGGGTGGAACTAGATGACCTCTAAGGTCCTTTCCAACCCAGACCATTCTATCACTCTATAATCCTGAGAGGGTATGACTCAGGGAATGTCTGACAAGGACAATACAACACTTTGAAACGGCAAAGGCTGATGCTGACAAAGGAGCTGAACCAGGCTTTGCGGTGCTTCTTTGGCTTGGGGAAAGAAAGCAGTCCCTGAAATTCACCATCTCCACCTGTAAAACCCAACTAAGACATGTTTGCAAGAATCTGTAAATTCAGTAATATTTGCCTGATACAAACTTAGCAACTTGGCAGTGACTTCTGAGGAGGAATGGTTTGCCCTACAGCCTAGGAGGGCAATTCCAAGTGAGCAGGTAGCTTCTGTGCCTTAAGTCATGGCAGGGTTGAGCTTCCCAAAGTGTAATTAAGTTTTAAAAATCTGAAAGAAATATTAAAGAAATGCTTCCATTTGAGGTGCTGTGGAACCATCCAGAGGAAGAAGATTTCAGGGCATCTAATATAAGCACTTCCCTTGGATATTACTTGAGAAAGTTCTCAATTCCTTAAAAATCTGCTATCTGCAATGGAAAAAATAAATTCTACACATTATCAGTGTCAGTATCTGAAGCTAATTGTTTTGGAGGACCAAAATGCCAGATCTTCCATTTGTATGGACTTCTGGTCTCCAAAAGTCATACTTTGTTACTAGCACAACTTCTCCAGAATTTATGCCGCCTTAAAAGTAATTTGATCATTGGGATGGTTATTTTGGATTAAGCTATTCACAGAACAGAGAGGTTAATTATATACATCCATACTGCCAGTTTTCTAAGGATAAATATATTTTTCCTCAGATGTTATTTTCAATCCTTGCCACTCTCCACTAAGTAGCTGCTAGCATAGATCTCCAAGGAGGATCTGCAGGTTTTAGCTTCATTTAAAGAAAATTGATGACTACCATTTATCTAGTTAAATGTTATCCAGACAGACAGCACATCCCTTGTATCAAAATACAATGATGCTCATTTAAAATTAGATGTGGGAAGTGTTTTGTTTGTTTTCCAAACCAAGTAAAAATAACAGGATAAATCTGTTGCACCTGTGCTGTAAACCATCAAAGAAAAAAAATAAAGAAAAAAAGTCAGGATTTGGGAGATTATAGAAGACTTCATTTCACCATCATTAATAGCCTAAGAGAAACTCAATGCAAGTTACCAGAAATTAGCAATATGAAACCCAGTTAAAAAAACCCAAATCTATTCCAAAGGGTGCTTTACTAGAATATTTTGTGTCTCTGTGATCTTAAATTATGTACATCTTTCTAGCACCTCTTCTCCCTTGCCTTTCTTATTAGGCCTCCCCAGTGTCCAAGACCTGAGCTGCTTGGGTAGCAATTCCATGTTTCTCCAGCTGCTGATGCTGACTTGACAAGAACGTTATCACCAGTTCTCCAAAATTTGAGGCTTGCCGCCTATTATGGCGGTTTCTTCTGTTTAGCTCAAAGGAAGACTGACACAAGAACAAGGTATTTTTGTTACTCGGTTGCTGAAGAACAGATGATTCCAGTTTCTTGCTAAATTTTGTGGCTCATGTACTGCAACTGGGGATGCGGTACCAGTGTGAGGTGTGGGGTATGAGGTTGGGCAGCACTGGGGTGGGGGACCAAAGTATTCAAATAACGTCTTAAAAGATGGGTCCTGAGGGGAGATGAGCAAAACATGCATGTCTTGTCTGCTAGCATTGCACCCCTCTTGTGTGCAATGCCCATGGGTGAGTGCCACATGGGGCCCCTCTTCACAGACGCACAGCTTGCACAGGGACCCGTCCCAGAGCCCTCAGGTGGCTTTCAGAGGGTTTTGGATACCCTTCCTCACACCAAGCCTCTGCTCCAGGTCATAGACATCTCCAGGGGCTGGCCCCATGCTGTGCCTGTGGCCAGTGCTGGCCCATGGTAAGCAGCAGGCAAGCACCTGAACCCAGACCCGGTCAGGATCCTGACACTGGTGTGCAGTCACCGACTGCTGGCCACGCTTCTTTTCCTTGCAGCCTAGGATATGACTGGCATTCTGGGCTGCAAGCACACGTTACTGGCTCATGTCTACTTTTTGATCCACCAGTATCCCCAAGTCCATCTCTGCAGGGGTGCTCTCAATCCCTTCATCCCCCAGCCTGTTGTGATACCAGGGGTTGCTCTGACTCGGGTGCAGGGCCTTGCGCTTGGCCTTGTTGAACCTCATGAGGTTTGCAATGCCTCCAGGCTGTCAGAGTCCTTCAGGATGGCATCCCTTCGCTCGAGTGAACTAGCTGCACCACTCTGAGACCCCTGGCGTCATCTGCAAACTTGTTGAGGGTGCACTTGACCCCACTGTCTATGGCACTGATGAAGACAATAAATAGTATTGATCTCAATATTAACAGCTTGAGCAAGATACACACTGGTTCTTTGTGCATGACATCAAAAAAAACCACTCAGTGCTGCTGGACAAGCAAGCAACCTAATACTCAAGGATGAAGACTGAGATTTGAATCCATCTCTACTCATCCAGCATGAGGGTGTTATGAGGAATAATGGAAACGGCAGGCATACTTACACTTCACTCAGCAAAGCATGGTCGCTGACAGTCGTGGAGAAGTGCTGCTCAAGGATAGACACGGTTCCCGTGAGTGCCACGTGGCCACAGCCACAAAACAACGCTACCCCCGAGAAGCAGAGAATGGTTGCCACAAGTGAAGCATATGGCACTCCTCCTAGGCACTTAATGCAACATTCAAAGCAACCTAAGCAAAAGAGAGAAAGCAAAAGAAACGTTACGAGCAAAAAGCAAATTATGAGGAAAAGAGTATCTGTCCTCCACTTGATAAAAGCCACAGGGACTAAAAGGTCCAGCTATTGACATGCTAAGCAAAAATCTATAGGTGGTGCAAGACAGCATCACCCTCTAAAGCAGTGACCTACAGATCTGCTGGCATGGACTCAAAGCCCAGAAAGTGGGATGAGTGCTCCTAACTTTACAGGACCAAGAAGAGATCGATGAGACAGCCTATGAAATGGAAAAAAGATAAAATAAAAAAAACCCAACCCTTGTCTAAAGTGATCCACTGCGATTCAGCTGCTCACAGAGAGATCGCCACAGCTCAGCATCGCGAGCAGCAGAGGCATCAGCTACACTGGCACCATGCAGGAAGCCACAGAAGCAAATACTCAAGACAGTGAAGCCTTTTGGAAAAGTAAGAGATACTTTACCCTTTCACTGGAAGAGGAACACATTCAAGTCTGCAAAACTTAACTACCTAAGGCTCTCCCAAGGCTCTAGAGTATCTTTTTGCATAAATCCATGAGAGGTTATAGGGATACAGATATTTTAACAACTGGAAGATTGAATGGGGGACAAAGAGCGGCAATTTTTCCTAAGAGCAGTAGCTGAAGCTGTATTACACAGACAAGACATTTCCAGCTGTATAGGATACACCGCGTTTCTAGTGATCTCTGAACAGTTTGTAGTAACGTAATCATAGTTCTAATGAAATGTATCATTTAAGCAATCTGAGCTAGTAAATCACCCCTCCCCAACCCCCAAACTGCTGTTCTGCAGACACTGTACTAAGGAGGTTGCAGTGGGATTTCCAGGTTCCCCCCCAGCCACGTGGCCTGGAAACCCATCTGGCTTGCAGAGCTGGTAAATGCGAATCGGAAACCAAGGCAGCTTTTAACCGCTCTGTAATGGCAATGGCAATCCATACCAGTTCATTCCTGTAGGGTGATGGCATTAAGCTGTCCCCATTACTGTGCACTTCATACAACTGCACAAAACACAAGCCATTAAGACAATGCGGGATGGAGCGCCCGGCACTGCACATGGCGGGAACAGCCCGCTGCTTCCTCGGGAAGGTGCTAAGCGGACAAAGCCTTTGAAGGCAGGGAGACAGCTGGCGAACGGGTACTATCACATCACATCTTCCTGCCCCAAAAATCCCTCAACAGAGATCAGCAAGTCTCCATCCGCCCCACAAGGAGAGTTTATTTTTATCTCCCTCCCTTTCCTGCTAACGAATGAGTTGCAGAGTGGGCACTTTTGTGAAGCACTAGGGAATAATATGCATCTGGTAATTGAAAGCTTGCCCATTTGATAAGTGGGAACCTCTTCTTTTAGAGAGCCACTAGTGAGTATCAGGCTTAAGCAGCTATCTCCAGCAAAATGACTTATGAAACACTGCTTTTTGCAGACAGGACTTAATTGTACAGAAACAAGCCTGGGAAGCTTTTACAGTCAAGCCCACAGATGGAGTCCACTCAGTAGGAGCTATCTTCATGACAAAAATACTGACTGCTGAATGAACACTGCAGCTGAGTGGTGATGGGGCAAACAAAATCCAAATGCACACTATCAGAGGAAACAATCTGTTTTTTCATCTTGTCACAGAGGTCCAGAGTCGAGTTCAGGCATCAGACAGTGATCTGCTCTGGGGAATCTGCCTGAATGCAGCTCCCAAGCCACATGCCAGATGCAACAGCAGTCAAACAGATGAGGCTGGCTCACTTCTGCAGCATCTGCTCCTGGGTCAGGGCCAAACCCCCAAGAGTTAATCCAAGAAATGCTCGTACCTGGCACAGGATTAGCAGTGAGGGATTATTTAAGAGTAGCCATGTTCTGATCCAGAAGGCAACACAGATGTGGCCACAGCCCAGCACAAAATGAACAGCCTTTCAGGCTGTGCTCCTAAAGGAGAAGATGGCTAAACGCTAGATCATTGCTTGGTGTGGAGAAGGTTGATCCCCTCATCATGCTGATCCTCTGTAGAAGGATCCCATGAAAAAGAGGAAATAATAACAGCTGGAAGCAAAGCCAAGGGACTGACAAGCTCTGAAAGAAAAGCTGCTGGTTTCAGAAAATGGGAGCAGCCTGATTGACAAAACCGAACAGTGACATAGACCCAGGACTGACGATTAACATCCCCCAACTACGTACCTGTCCTCCCAGTATCCCACAGCCACCTCTCCAGGCTCCCCGGTAGAACGTTCGCCCTGGAGAGTTTGTCAGATTCCTCACTCCAACACATGGCAATATCTGCCACTAATCCACAGACTCTCAAATGTAAGCCAGTGGTGGCAAACTCCCTCTCACCTCCCAGCAACTGGCAGCAGCACGAAGCATCTTTGAGGCCATACTCTTTATGTCTTCCTCTACAGGCCAAGTGAAAAGACAGGAATATTGGGGTGGCCTTCTTTCTTTAATCAGTGCAGACCACAGCCAAGGGATGCCCTAAGAGATGTCAATGTCAGCCACGCTATTTTGCGCGAGGGAGAGAAAATTGGCAAAAGTGCAACAGCAGCAAACTACTCTGCCTCGCACCAAGACTAAAGCACAGGGCCTTCAGTTCACAGGGAGACAGCACATGCTGCCAGCTTGCAAGTGCAAGGGAGCATCCCAAAGCAGCACATTTCCAAGAGACAGCATCTGTCCATACATAGTCATTCTGCACCCAAACTGACAGCAGAGCTGTGCAGCCTTCTACCAGAGGGTAACTAACTGCGGGACACAATCTCATCACAGTGCTGGAGCTGCCAGACCCCCCACAGATCTCACTGTGCACACTTTTTATGAGCAGCTTAAACCCATGCCTAGCCTGAGCAATACAGCTGGGTTTATAGCTTTGCTTCAAAGCAAGCCTCGACCAGTATTGCCAAGAGCAGCTTTCAAAACCAGCAAAATTTGGAGCTCATTGAGCACTAAGATAGGCTTACCAAGCTTCCCGAAGAAGCACTGAAGCGAATCGGAGGATTTCCGAAAAATGAAAGCCTCCCAGGAAACCTGCTTTATGATCTCTTTCCATAACCCCAAGTCAGAAAGTATCTTCATACGCTACAACTGAAAACCCACGATGATGTCTGCCTACTTCATGTTCACACATGGATGACGACTGTGGGCTGAAGCTCTGTGAACTCAAGCTGATAAAACCAAGTACTATTAAAGTAAGTTTAGTTCCATTTTTCTGCTAGTTTTTACTTTCCATATGGCAAACACGCTGGACTTTTCAGATATATATCCACTTCCAGCCCAACCATGCAAAACGATGTAAAGATGAAACTGTACAGCGCAAACACACATCACTGCATCTCCCCTTTCAATGGCCATTTTGTGCAAGGCATCACTAGAACCTTTTGTGCAACTCAACAGAATAAAAACATTTTTTGTCCTTGGGCTGGTGAGCAGCAGTTGCCATGGAGGCAGGTTAATAACAGCCCAATGATTTGCCCAGAGCTGCCTGTAATCTTGGCTACAGATTTAACACACTCTCAGAAGGAGGCCAGCTAAAACAAGGACTGAGATTATTCTCTAGGGAATGAATGCTATTAAACACACACACACACACAGACACACACACAAATATTCTTGCTAAAGGCCAAAAATAAAGAGGAAAAAAAACAGGAACCGGCTATTCTTTTAAGCTCCTGGAAACTCTCAGTCACAGGAAATTGGTGAAGGATGAACCTACATATGTACACAAATCGGCAATTGGTTGCTTAATGTATGAAGAACAATTATACAATCTACCCAGCAGTGTACAGGCTATTGCATACATGCAGGGGCTTAGCCATTCAATTTCCCGTGACAAATGGCAATTGTGTAGCTAAACCTTCTTTGGTACTTTAAGTACAGCTTTAAGATTTAAACTCAGAAAAGCAAGGTAATGCAGAATTAATGGAAAGCAGTCAAAAAAAAACAACCAAAACAACCCAAAAAACCAAGAAAGCAATTCTTAGACTCTAGCTCATCCTATTAAGGTCAAGATGGAGTGGGAATGACAAAATCTGTGCTTCGTAAATGACAAAAGTCAATGCAATGGGATCAGGTAGCTGTCTTGTGTTCCCAGGGCATGCTCTAGGAAGTTCACACACCAGCTCTTGAAGCCCAGACTTGAAAAGTTGGGACAAACACATGTTCACAAAGCTGTCCCTCAAAGGAAGCATGAAAAACATGATGCAAAGGAAGAGTGGCCACACCTCCTGGACAGAAACCAGCCTGTGCTCCAATGTCCCAAACTCCTCCTAGGGTGAATTACATGCCTCAGTGTATCTTTGGTACAAACCACCAAACCTATAGCCAAGGTCACTATAGAACCTTAGGAACAAAGAACCTTAAAGGAGGTTAAAAAAGCTCTCTATTCCAGAGACCTAAACTTCCAGGCTCCTTTGTACATCTTCTGCGTTAGTTCCCAGTCTCTTTGCCGTAGAAGTTTTGCTTCTTCCCCCTCATAAATTTGTCTTAATGTTCTGAAAGATGAATCAATGGGCACCATTTTTTTTCTGATCACCTCCTGTAATTGTACAGTGCATTTTTAGAAATCCTGGGATGCTGGACACCTGTCCAGTTAACACCTGGCAGAAATTCCATGGCACGTTCCACCACTGAACTATGATCTCAGTTAGCTTCAGCACCACAGCTCAGGGAGCACATGTGGAGGAATTGTTTTCACAAAAAGAAGGTTGCAAAAGATCCAAGGAAAGAAAAAGAACTAGGTAACATCTCCAATGAAAGCACTATATAACATCTTAAATGCAGCCATAGCATGTAAACCAGGCTCATTATTACACATCCACAGAAGCCTGGTGGTGGGAGTGTTACTCTCAATTAACAAAAAAAAAGTAGAACTCAATACTTTACATTCGCCCCATTTCCTTGGTGCTGAAGATTACCCAGTACTAAGGGTGCATAATACCATGGAAGTCCTAAACCACTATGGATCTTTGTCAGAAAAAGACCTTTATGTCAATGAAAGCAAATGCCAATTTTAGTTTCTGGCACTTACTGTATTTCTTTAAATCTCCATGCTGAATGGCTTATGCACACTAGGATGTACATTGCCATACCTTACAGCATGACTGACAGCTACGGGTGAACCAGCAAGGGATGCAGGAAGGCACTGATACCTCAGAAGCAAAAATGGAATTTACCTCCTTCTTCCTTGTGTGAGAAGTAGCCAGTACCTGGCGGTGAGATTACCTTACTTCTCACATCTGTTACCCACACCAGCATCCAAGGGTCCGTGGCAACAGTACAGTAAGATAAAACATTTAATCTTACAAGGGTAAGTTTGGAGCATGTGACAATTTTCTCTCCACACTTTAACAGGGGCAGTAAAATAAAAAGCCTGCATGTTAAATCACTTGGAAGTCTTTGCTGAAACTCTATCCTCACCTATTCCTGTTCACCTTAAATTTTGCTGATTTACAAAACATGACACAAAGCTAAAACCTGCTATTAATTACAATAAATGCTCACTCGCCACATTTTTGGATTAAGTACATTAAACAGACTGAGTAAGCAATGAGGTTAAAGAAAATCCTTCAGTTTTCTCCCACAAAAGTTTTCTCCACAGAAAACTTCCTTTCAAGTTCAGCCTTTCCTAATTTTGCCTTTTTGTCCCTCTCAAATCAGAAATCATGAAATTAACTTATACAGAAAATGAACTCTTCACGAGAGACAGAAAACTCGATGTAAGGGTACTTTAGTCTAGCCAGATCGATAAGCTCCCCCACTGCATGCCCACCACCCTCTTCCCAAGTCGTTCATCAGTAACTACCCCTTCCTAACCAGCACAGTATCTGCAATGGCCAAGTTGTGACCTCTGGATACCAGAGCCATCAGGGCTGCCACAAAGGATCAGACCTGACCTCCAGCAAGATCACCACACCTCATCCTTCACAATGGCTACCATGAGATCCTTCATTCACAGGAAATGCAGTCAGATCTGGGGTCGTCTGATCCACCCTCTAAATCTCATCCACGCCTCTACAATTTTAAAAGCTAACTGAAGAACAAGTATCTCTTTTCTGAAGGTTAATCAGCATTAATTGCAACTTCTCCCCATACATATATGAGATATTTGGTTCCAGCGCTACCATACAGCTGGTTCCCCACTTCCAAGAAGGTTTATATTCTCTGTTACCAGTTTTAAGCCTTCTACCTTTAAAATACATTAGATGCTTCCATATTCTTGTGTAGCAGAGAACTAAAAATCCTTGTTCACGCCTCCTCTGCTGGAACCAGCAGAGAGAAAACAGGGAGAACCGGTGCATACTAAGACCAAGCATCTCACGGCCTGGAAGCACCATTAGCAGACCCCTTTTTAAATCCATGAAGCACCAAGTATCTCTGCAGTACTTACAGCAGCTTGTAGTGATAGGATATGGGGTAATGGCTTCAAACTGGAAGAGGGGAGATCTAGATTAGAAGTTAGGAAGAAGTTCTCTACCATGAGGGTGAGGAGACACTGGAACAGGTTGCCCAGGGAAGTTGTTGATGCTCCATCCCTAGAAGTGCTCAAGACCACAAGGCTGGATGGAGTTTTGAGCAACCTTATCTAGTGGAAAGTGTCACTGACCATGGCAGGGGAGGTTGGAATGATCTTTAAGGTCCCTTCCAACTCAGACCATTCTATGATTCCATTATTTTACTAAAGTAAGATTTGTCTGTTCTGGATGCTGTTAAATGACAGAGAGAAGACTAAAAAACAGCAAACATAAATCCCCCTTTTTCTTCAAATCTCAGGCCCAGAACAGCACTTTTTATATAAAGAAAAAAAATTCACATCCCCATTGCAGGAATCAAACCTGTTCCATGTGAGGACATGGTCTTTTATGGGCCTTAGCTAATTTATCTTCTTCAAATTTATTGAAATACACACACTCCCCATCTATATTCTTGCCAGGCTCTGCAAGGCTCATTAAGCTCACAGGTGTTCTGAAGGCATCTTTTCCAGACAGTGCAATCGATGAAATATGAATCATGATGTCCATGGCTATTGTAAGAGCCCATCCCAGGCGTTTGCTGTGCGAGAGGGAGGGGTTGGGTCTGCATGGGAAGTAGGCTGCTGCCCCATGAGACAGTGAGACGAGGGAATTGCTCTTGGACAGAGGTCAAGAAGAACTTTGTTTATTTTAATTTATGTCTGTTTTACTTTTGGCCTACAAAACAGTGGAAGCCACAGAAGAAGTAAAATACCTAATTTATACTTTGGAAAAGGCTTTACTTCAAACACGCTTATACAGGAATCCTTGAGGATGGATATTTTTTTAGCTGTAAGCTACCTCTACAGGAAAAGTATTAAGCTGGTGATTTAACAAGAGACTTCTCACATAAGGGACAGCTCAAGCAGTACTGAAATATGGTTTGGCATTATTCCTCCTGGAGACTCTTTCTAGTGTTTTACTATCTAAAATAACCCTTGGGACTTCTGCACAGCCTGAGCATGTGGAAGGGCTCATTGACACGCAGAGCTCAAAGTTCAAACACATTGCACCAGCAAGGGCAGCCACTGGACCAAACTGTGGCCGTAACTCTCAGTGAACACATCAACAACTCACTGCTCAATGTGTCTGAAGACAATCTTCCTTTCTGCCCTCACCCCGACCTCCCTCTCCTTGCTTCACCCACTTTTGCCGCCTTAGAGAAACACTGACCAGAGTCAACATACAAGAACTGCTGCTTCAGTAGGTGCCAGTCCAGGTGACAATTTTGGACAAACTCAAGCCAAAGAGGTAAAACAGATGAAGCGATAGGCAGACTGCCAAAGTATTCGAACACCTGAAGGTCTAGACAAGCTCACTGGGGAAAGTAAGTACAAAAGCATCTAAGCATTTCAGTCCCATGGGCTACTTCTGCAGTTCTGTGAAACCTTTGGTAAGGACATTTGGTTTCTCTGATTCAACCATCCTCCAGACTCACCTGTACTTGGCTGACTTGATTTTTAAAGCTGACTTGACTTTAATCAAAGGTGAGTGTCTTACCTGGAAGACCGGAGTTGAGATTCTCAGCTCCACCTTTTTTGGCAGCTGTAACTCACCTCACTCTCCATTAACCTTCATCATTCAGCAGGAGAGCAAGACTTCTGCCATACTGGATTTCAGCCACTGCTACCGACTGCTTCCCAAGATGACTCCTCCCTAGCTACAAAGAAACAAACAGAAACACAACCTCTCTCCCTCAACCCGAGGGCCAAAACCAGTGTGCCTGTGCATGTATTTTAGCCTAGTGGATCTAGGATTGGGAAGGTAAATCCTCCATTTCAAATATAACTGAATGCCAAGATCTTCCCAGACATCTACCCAATTATGTGTTTACCCAAACTGGAGGAGCAGCAAGAAACCCGAACCACAACTGCAGAAGTCCTATGCCCTGCAACAGCTTTTGAGCAGGTATTTCCCCAGTTGAGTCCCGACACACCATTTTCAAAACTTAAGCTTGCTTCAGTAAGGGAGAAGGCTGTTTCAGTAAGCTACTCCACATTTGCAAGCTCTTATGTGCTCAAAAAGCAGCTGAAACACCTCCCTGCATCTGGAGGAAGCAAGTTAAGAAAAAAAAATAAAAATATTCCCACATAAAGCAAACAACGCCCACCCAGCCTGGAAGAGTGCCTACAGTTAAGCTCATGTTAAACAACCATTGCTAAGTTTCTCTTACTAAAGAAAAAGATGGTACTTTGCTTCCTGGGAAAAAAATTGTTCTAGGCGTTTTGAAAGGCTCATTAAGCTTGCAGGTGTTTTGGGAATGTGTTTGCTCCAGCACCACAGTCAATATCCTACACTAACTCCTCCTGCCTGTTGCTCAAGTGTTGGATTATAGATTAAAATGAGGGGCAGGGGGAGGAATATCATGTCGTACATGAAGACCCTGGGAAGAGAGATGGATGCCATGGGGACTGCCACAGAGGTGCTCTCCTAGTGATGTCCATTCAGACACTGACAGAGGAGGCAAAGGAGAAGCATCCGTACTGCAAAGGCACCCAAGAAATAATGCGGTTTGTCAAAGAAACAGAAAGGCTATCTCAGCACAGCAGCCAGCGTCACCCAGCAGCAGGGAGGTGGATATCAGTACTGATGGCAGGCATGTTACAGCCGTGACTTGTGTTGTGACTGAAGTGACGTTTTCCCTCCAACCTAAAGGAAAGGAGCAAAGACCAGTATTTTCATTGTGGCTAATCCATCACTGGCAGATTGGTCTTAATCAAGACCTGTTCAGAGCAGTGTCACTGCTGCCTAAAAACCTTTCAAATGTTTTTTAACTGCAGCCATTTAAAGTACCTTCCCTTGAACTGGTATTTCAGTGCTTTGGTGGTTTTTTTACCCCCATCAGCAAGAGCTCTTTCATCTCCTCAGTGACAGGCACCACTTCTACCTGCATGTTATTTCAGGAAGATTCCCAAAAAAGCCTGAATAGGGTTCAGTTGCCTGACCAACGGTTCCTAGCACCATTTTAGGTGCCAGACTCCCAGCTGCTGCAACAGAAGGCTGGGCATCTCTGCTGTGTACTGGCTCATCCACGCCAGCACATACGGACGTGTCTCATCTCTGGGGACAGCTGAAGGGACACAAGACCCTGATAATCAGGCAGCCGGTCTGCTCCCTCCATGTTCTTCCCCACAGCCCAGGAAGGCAATCAATCATAATCTGTTGGTTCTTCCTGAAGCATTTCTTCCATGCATAACATATCCCACATGAAGTTTAGGAATGTTTTCTGGTGGCCACAAGTCTGTCACTCGGGTCACCTCTCATAAAATATGACCGAAATTAATATTGAAGATTAAAATAATGATTTGCAACTTAAGTATTTGCAAAAAAAAAAACCAAAACCCAAACCCAACAAACAACCCCAAAAAATATCCTCCATTCTGAAATACATAAACATTTGAATCCTAAAGAACATACGTGTGTAAAAAATAAATGGAAAAGGGAAGGATTAGGCAGCAAGCTCTGGTGCATATTTCCCTGCAGTTGCTGTACAAGTCTGATGTGGAGGCAGGCATCTCCAGCAAACAAGTTGTCAAGCAGGCTTCAGTCGATCAGCTCCATAAAGAGAATAAGCTCACTGGATAGAGGTAGCTGCAAACGCTGTCTCTGAGCACTTATGTCCTTCACTGCGTTAACTCTCAGTCAGACTGGAATTTTCCAATGCAAATCACTTGTGCTTGATTCCAGGTGCCTCCCTGAGAAGCTTCTTAAAGTCCCCACAAACTCTTAAAGTAAAGCTTTAGTAAAACAAAACAGGATCTTTTTGAGGTCTCAAGCCAGCTATCGAAAGTACAGGCATGTGGAATCACCAAACCATTTTTAAAGCCTCAGCTGAAATCCTCCTTTAGACTCCGATTTACATACCTACTGCTTCTGGCAAGGGAAAAATGCAAACAAACCCATGGAATATTGTCTAGGAAGCATACTGTAGGACACCAGTAAGTCAGATGTGCTGTCACTGCTTTAGCGTCAATTACTGCATTTGTGGCTGATCAGTTTGATAGATTTATCTGCTTACAAAACCCATACTGTGTGGTCTCATCTGTAAACAGTTTTGAAGCAATCAGGCAACAGAGTTAAAAGGGAGATGTCCTTCACCATACATTATTGTCTTTCAAGCACTAACAACCAAATTAAAATATATATCAAGTATTCATGAGAGAACTAGATTCCTTACAGCCTTAATAAACACGACAAAAAAAAAAAAAAAAGAACGTTTATCTTAAATTGTTAGGACTAGTGCAAAGCATTAGTAGCATTTATGCTACTACCATTTCTGAACTCTCCATTTCCCTTTCACCCAGCCCTTTATTTACCTTGAATCCCCAAAGGACTAATATTGCCTCTCAATGCTGGCACATGATGGTACTGGTGTGGCCTTGAACTCCTGTACATCCAGTGGTACCTGCCAATTTCCATTTCTGGTCTGGTGATCACTGCCAATTTTAGGTGGTAAAAAGTCAGTGTCACCAGCAAGTTTTAGTTCAGCACTTTATGTCATTTAACTTCAAAAATAAGAGCCCAGAAAAACATGCCATAGTTTCAGAACTGAAACAACATAACCTTACAAACCAAGGGAGAGGGTGGGAGGGATGATGGACAGGGAAATGCTCACACAGGTGTTAGGAAGGTTGAATAGCCAGAACTCCACCTAGGATTTGAATTATACACTTAAGGAAGGACTCTGTCTTCCTTCCCCCCACCCACTCTCATGTCTCCTTCTCTTTGTCCATGAAAAAGAGCTCTCCCCAGAGACAAAGTCATGGAAAACCACATTACCTGTTTTTTTAAAAGACTGTAAATCTGTCAAAAAAATGGTTATTGTCATATGTAGAGGTAGGGCAAACACACGAGTTTGCTCCCTTACTTATTTCTAATAAAAAAAAAAAATGTTGTGGGCTTTATTTATTTCACATAGGCTCTGCTCACATCCAAAATTCTGGACCAAGTATGTTAAAGTAGACTTGCTCTAGGTTGACAATGAAGGAAAACTGTTACCCTTCTCCCCACCTTTTCAGAGGACATATGAAGCTCAGCAAGGAGCTCCCACATGCAGTATCACACCTGATCCGCTCACACATTCAGTGTTGGAGGCCTTCCAAGCTCCCTGAAAAAGCCTACTGACAAAACAATATCAACCCCCTTTTGAATCCACTTGTTCCCCCTTGGCACTGCTATGGCTTTGTCAAGGCTGTCAAAGCGAGAGAGACAGATATTTACTTAAAATGCACCAGAGTCCTGCTCTGTGGTGGCTAAACGAGAAAGTAACTGTCATGTTTGGTCAAAATAATTCTAACTCGGCAGCATTTGGGCACGTGGAGAAAGTGGAGGTTATGATGCTGAAAACCCACTGACTGTAGACTAGATCAGAGACAAATTGGGGGGGTGGTGGGACGAGTAGTAATGCCATAAATTTCTGGCCTGTGAGGGACTAGAAAGGTCCCAGACCTGGTCCCTCTCTCATATGGCTTTTGCTCCTGGTGCAATGAGGGATTAGGTACAGCTACGTCTGCATATGTTGAGAAGAGAAAAACTCTTGGCCTTGAATCCAAATGTTGGATCTAGAGATTTGAGAATTTGTTTCCTACATTGGCAAATGAACTCCAATACTAAACCAGTTTGTTTGGTTTGGGATGTGAACTTACTATCAATGGCTCTCTAAAAGGTACTTTGTGGCTTGGTATTTCTCCTCTCTCTGTGGCTCATGGACAAACCAGCAGACAGGTATCAGGTAGTGTATTTTCCCTACAACACATTCTTCTGGTTTGTACAGATTATCCGTCCTTTTAGGAAAGGCAAATTCCACATCTTATGAGCATAACCAGATTCAAAACATGTTGAAAGCATTGTTCCAAAATGACTGTGCACGCTCAGGATGATATCATCTCCTTCTGCTTACACAGGAACAACCCTGTGTATGAGATCAAAAGGAAAACCATAATAATTGAATTGGACACAAAATGGAAAACAACAGAATTCCTTGCTAGTACTGCATACTGTCTCTTTCTCCCTTCTACATGTCTGTTCCCTGGTCTTTTGAAGCCACTTACTGGATATTGGTAACAGATTCAGATTTTAAGATATAATAATAAAAACCTAAACAACTGCAAAAATGTCCAGGAAAAAAAGAATTCATTTGCACTGCAGCAGCATCTAGACCAAACCCTTGGCACCCAAAGGCTTTATTATCCTACCAGGTTTGAACCCACAATCCGAGATTTCTCCTGCAGTGGCTACTTTGCTCAGAGCAGCAGAGGAAGCAGCTGCCTTTATCCCTTAGTCTGGGGGGAAACTGTGAAGTCACCACTGTCTGCTGTGGAACAAACATCAAACCCTGAATTGTACACTTCGTAACATTGTTTCTGTAAGTGAAAATATTTCATGAAGTTGGGGTTCTTTAAAGAGTAGGGTTTTTTCTGGTTTTGCTGTAACAGGGAGCTGGTTCAAACTCCCTGAGGAATCTCAGTTTTCCCACTGCTCTGCAAACTCGGCAATGGCTGTTTGGCAGCCCTAACCACACACCTGGCACAACCTCTGAAGATGATGAGCATCTTTTGGTGACTTTGCTGGGTCCCCCCCAGGCCCACTCATGCAAAACCACCACCAGGTCAAAAGCCCCACAGGCGTCAGTGGCATAACTACTACTGCACACAGTACAGTACTTATGAATCAGAGTTTAACTCTGTACCCCAAATAGTTAGGAAAGGAAGTAGGTTTAAATTACTTTTTTTGTTTGCTTTTTAAGGAACTAATGACACTTAGTGCATTGCCAGGTCTGGGTTACAACACTCTCCGTGTACAGACAAGTTCACGCAGCTCAAACCTGTCAGAACCAGGTTTTACTTGATCCTGCACGGACGCAGCAGCTACAGAACTGATGTTTTCACGTCATATCACGCAGGCACACTGGTGGCAACTGTGGTGTTCAATATTCATTGGGATGAATCACCTTTCATGCCTGTAATAAAATTCTCAGTGACCAAGATCCTCACACTTGCTGCCTTTAGCATATGGTTTTAGAGGAAACAAACAGTTATGACATTCATCTGTGGCAGCTGATGAAGCAGTTCACAACAGCAAAGAGAGGGTTGTTGTTTGGCTGTTTATGATCTGGAGATCTGGTGATGAATAGTGCAGTAGGAGCAAGGCTGGCCAGAAAATGAGGAAGGGTCAGAATAACTGAAGGGGACTCCCCTCACTCATCTTTAGCCTCTCTGCTCCCCCTGCAGAGTCCATTGTGCATGTACAGTGCCATCTGGGTCCCTCCCCCCCTTCTCTCCCCCCCATTACCGTATCTCATGGCACATATGTCTAGGTTTTCTGCTTTGATGAGGTCATTCAGACCAGCATGAGTACATTCTCTGAGTGTTTTTCAACCCCCTCCTACTTAGAAACCAAATACTATTCACTAAAACCCAAATCACTAAGCCTGCCAAATTATTATCCCCAGAATATCGCATGTCCCAGATTCTCCCTGGGCTGGATCTCTCTTCCTACAGTTCTATTCTTCAGGGACTTATACATAAAGCAGTTATTGTTTTCAGGGGATCTGAAACACCAATAAACCGCTTGAAAGGGTAAAAAATAAGAAGCATACTAAAAATCTTTAACCAGCTTGACAGCTCTGATACCACTGTGTAAGCCGAACATTAAGGAAGTGCATTTGAAAATTTTGGTTAATAACCACAACATACATACGTAAAAAGACTTGTTTTTTCAATTTGCTGTAATGGAAAATATATCTATCTGTGATACATCACAATGCCATAAGCTCACTGTGTAAAAAGAAATTGACTAAAAGTGAAATACACTGCACATTAATTCACTCCTTTCTCATGCCGCACTTTAGCAGTTTCATTTACACTGTCAATCACAGTTGTACAGCTGTGTTTAAGAGAAGTTATTTTCTTTCTATTTATGATTAGAATATACTTATCTATTTAGAGTTTAAAAGTGGAAATAGCTTTGAATAGCTTCATATCCCATGAAAATATTAAAGCTCACAGCCATTCCTGAGCATGAGGTCTTCTTTCATCAAGAGCACATTAGTAGAGAAGAGCCATTTAAAAGGAACCTTTAGTACAGCTGCTCAGGGTAGTTTCCATTATTCTTCTGCACAGCATATGCAATTTGAACATGGTATGTATTCATATAAGGAAACCATATCCTAGTATAATGCCTCTCTTCCATCCTTCCACATGTAACTGGTGAAGTCACCATGGTCATCCACAGCTGGGTTTTATTTTGTGTTGTTTTTTGACTTGTGCAACTTGGTAGTATTTATTGTAGTTAAATGAAAAGGGAAACTTCTTGTCCCTGTTAATGTGTATCAGGATCTGTATCCTTCACTGTTGATGCAAAACGGCATTTCGTTTTTCTTATTTATTCCACCTCAGTAAATCTGCCTGCCCAGTCCTCATGTTTTGATTTAATTTAATGCCTGCAAGATAAATCCTGTCATTTGTAACAATTTGTAAACCTTCATCTTTAAAATGCATCCAATCTGTCCTGCAGCCCTGTAAAGTATCTGTTAAACATTTTGCTTCAGCTCGCTCATGGTGTTCTCCTCTGATAAGGGCTGCTGATACACAGTATAAAGCTGACTTATTTCTTATCTCCATCAACATGAGTGTTGTTCCATTTCCAATTAAAAAAACTGGGGCAGCAGCCACTCATCTCAGTGCAGGGAAACAAATGCCTGCTAAACACCAAATCCATCAGCTGGGCAGTATCACCGCCTGAATCGAGCAGGGGATTCACAAAAATAATCACTGGAATGTCAAACTAGAATTCATGCACAATTTAGCAAACTTTAAAAATGTAAAACGGATCAATCATTTTCATTTATCAATCAGTAATTATTCATAAAGCACATGAGCTTGTGTAAATCATCTCGGATACACTGCAATACAAAACAGCTGGCCATCCACATTTGCCACTGGGATGGGAACCACAAACCAGTACCTATGTGACACCACCATTCAGATCTGACTCTCTATGAGGTGCTCAAACTGAAAGCAGATCTCGCTGCTCGTCCCAAGTACTCGAGCAGTATTGCTCTTCAGCGTTCTCCTGAGTATGGGGAGCCCTGCGTGTAGAGTGCAGTCCTAGTCCAACTTCCTCCAAGTATTCTATTCTGTTCCAGTACATCACTGTGGATGTCCTTGCATTAAAAAAACACAGCCCAGAAGTGGGTAGTTTAGTAATATGGTAAAGGAAAAAAAAAACCTCTTTGTTTAAAAGTACAATTCACTATCAGTTAAATGCAAACACTCTTCCCCAGAACTTGTCAGTGCAAAGTATTCTGTGTATGAACCTGAAAAAAACAAAGTGAAACGCTCAGAATCTTCTCTTGATCAGTCTTAACTACAGCAACATCCCCTGACTCCCTTCAGATGTTGGTTTACCTCCTTGGACTTTGCAATTCCTTTCTAGAAGGAAGAGTTTTAAAAGACTCTGATAGCACTTCAACTCCTTCAAGCTGTGGCAGTTGCCTTGCAATCACTGGATTTAGGGCATCTCATGAAGGAGAGCCACTACATTAAGTCCAGGCGGGATCTTAGCAGAAGAGGCTAATGTTGCAAGCCTGGCAAGCATGTAAGGCATAACAAGCAGGAGAAAACAGACACATTTTTGAAGGAGCTAGCTCTGTTTTATATGCCAAAATGAAGCAGCAACATTTTCCTGAAAGGTCCTTCACACGGAGAAAAAGCTCATTTTTCACTGTGAGAGCTGCTGGCGAAAGAGGCCTTTTGAAAAATCCTGCCATTTCAGAGGTACCCTAATGCCCACTGAGCCCAGATAAGAATCCAACCAGGATTGACAGTCTTAGTGCTTTGGAAGATCTGCCCCCCAAAACTGAATATGCCTCCTACATCACTGCTTCATGGCAGGAACTTTGCAGGGGGATCTGGGCTATTTATTTTGCCATTGAAACTGGAAGCAGGACTGTTTCAGCTTTCTGCATTTTAATTCACTGCGAAACATTGGGAATTAAAGTAAATAGAAACAAAGAGCATAATGTGAGAGACCATGTGGTGTTACTTTCAGAAAGGAAAGAACTGGCAAGAACAAAGCCTTGAAGTGTTACATACACATACCTATGTAACCGATCCAAAGTAGAAAATCATCATAGAAAAACTAGGAAATGGTGGTAAAATTAAGATAGGAAGTCCCCTTGCTTGCATCCTATGAAGGCAACAGATAAACCACCTTGTCTTGGTAACAGATTTACTGTTCTACATGTTGTGCTTTCATCCTTGCCAAAATAAAAGGGAAACCATAAACTCATCATAAACACACTCAGCAGCACATTTCGTTTATCACAGCTGCTAACCCATACGGATAACTTTCTTTGGTGTTTACTGCACACGAAGCTCCATCAGTCTAAAAGAAACTCGTCAATCAGATGAAAAAAACAGTTGTAATTTTTTTCAGAATGAACTATGGGTTCAAGGTAGTTTTACAGCCAAGGTATTTAGGGCATTTTGCACATTAAATACTCAAAATCTGCAGTGCGGTGGGTTATTGTCTACATGCACTAATGGCTTTCAGAGTTTAATCTCTCATCAGTGGACCTCCTTTGGTGAAATCCCCGAAGGATTATGTAGTACTAGGTCTAATCACTTGACAAATTTCATTTACTTGAAACTGAAGCTAGGTTTGTATTATACAAAGTGTGCAGGAGGGATCACATTTGAAGTAGGAAAATGAAGTCTGGTGCTGGACAGTGCTGGGATTTATCATTACATTCATATCTGAACTGTTAATGAATTAAATAATTGTACTTGGGGATATATTAGTTGTGTGTCAGCTGCATATACCTATGAGATATTCAGATTGCTTAAAAAAGACACACGACAGGTTCAAAAGTATACTCTGACTCCAGTTAAAAGGTGGTGGAAATTTTAATAATTTTGTTACAGATGTATCACAGCAAAAAATATTGCTATGATTTGTACAGTAGCCTGCCACGCCAAAGAGGGACACTTATTTGGCATGAATTACACGATGCAGAAACAGAACAGTCCTTTTCTAGTTAAATTTACCCTCTGAAGTTCAGTGCTCCAGAACAAACAAATCACCTGTAAGGCTGGGACGGGTGAAGCACCTCTCCTCCTCAGCTGCCATCTCCCTGCTGCAGAATCGCTTCCATGTAATTGTTCTCTCCATTAAGCAGCAATTCTCAGTGATTAACACATCCTGAAACCTAACCTTGTGAAACTCTTTGCATATTCCCCATTATTACAGCACAGCTAGATCTCTACATACGCAAAATTTCCAGGAAAGGAAAAAGAGTTTTAAATTAAGAGTAGTACTTGGCACCAAGCTAACTACACAAAGGTTGTGTCATATTATAATCTATTATATGCTGTCAGAACCTAGATCTCCCACTCTGCACTGCAAAGCCTTGCTACATGGCTCGTCTCAATGAAAACACCAGATTATAGCTCCGAAAACAGGACATGCAAACACACAGACACCAAAATTACCAAAACCCGCCAAAGCCACAGAAATAACCAGGCTGCTGTTGCAAACACCATTTGAGGTAGGGTTAGGACAGATTCAGAGCAAGTACAGACTCAGACAGAAAGATCGCTGCTCTATTAATTTGTTGTCAAGCCATGCAGGAAAGGACGGCTGAAAGCCCGAAGATGCAGTAATGATTGTTTAAGAGCTATTCGAAAAAGTGACAAAACCGGTCTAAACCTCTTTAAGCCCCCTGAATGAAAAGATTTAAACAGGCCATTGTTAGACCCCTGGGTACCTTTTTTCTCTTGGCTTTGTTCTGCATTTTCCTCCGCTGCAGTTTCCATGGCTGGCTTCATACCATCCACCAAAAATGCCGCCCCCCCCTCCCCCCCCAGCAAGCGCTTTTTCTCTTCGCCTCCTTTCTCACTCCCTTCCGTCTCCTATTTACGGCGGCGGTGATTGAGCAGCTCTGTTCTCCCCTACAGTAGATTACAGCCCTTTCCAAAACGCCAGAAAAGTCTTGTCAGATTGGATTTCGCTCCGCTGACTGGTCCAGGAGCAGCCGTGCCAGCCAGCGCTCAGCCGCACGTCACCGCGGTCCCCAGCTATAAAACAGCC